>CM056720.1:107188692-107473619 GCA_029844215.1 Przewalskia tangutica | reverse complement strand
TGGCCCGATCGCTTTGGCGAGAATTCGTGGCCCGAGTATGAGGATAAATTTGGATGCGGCTGATTCCGAGTTCAATGCCGATGGTTACCGCCCCAGAAGCGAGATAGTTTGAGGCTACGGGGACTTTACGAGTTGTAGCTTGAGTTTTATGTAAGTCGAGGCACGAGGATGATCCTTGCATGAGGAGTTCATCGGCGATTCTGACCGGATCATCCCGGGTGATCGAGGCTTGAACGAGACGAGTACCGTGACCTTTGGTTCGCGTACGCATCAATTCTGCGTGATCACCCTGTGATCGGTGGTTTCTTAAATTCATGGGAGCTTTCTGGGAAGAAGCATGCCCACTCCGCCCAGTATGGGATGAGTTTTGGGAGGAAGCTTCCTCCTCCACCAGCAGCTCCTTGCCTCTCCGCGGAATGAGAAAGACGCGGCTAGACAGATTTTTGATGCTTAGGCGAATGGCGGGCGATGCAGTTCGGGAGTCTGATGTGGAGTTCGACTCATTGGAAAATCGTGCGTCAGCGTTGCTTAGCTAGTATGGAGAGATCGTGTGCACCCGATATGTTCACGAGCTCGATGATTACATGTCGAGCATGTTGGGAGTAAATTTCTTAGTAGGGCATGGACATTGCCGCATGCGGGCTAAATGCATGCAGGATGTGAGGCGCACTTGGAGAGGTCGGCGGAATGACGAAAGATCGGCCGAAGAGGCGGGTGCGAGGAACAACGAGTCGCTTTGGTGACTTTCGAGCGGACCGCCTCGTGGCGTACATAGTTTTGTACCTCGCCCGGTCGACGGTGGTCCTCGCGTCTTGAGCATCCAGTGGATTGGGAGCAGTGTCGGGGCTCGAGGGTTCGGAGGTTTCGATGAAGTAAGGGTGTTGGCGGAATCACGGTGCACCCACTACCTCGGTGTAGTCGATGTGGTGGGAGCAGCGTTCGGAAGTGTCGTGGTACCAATGGAGCTTATTATTTTTGCGTAGCGAATGGGGCCGTTTGCGAACGGCTTTGTCAGGCCGAGGTAGCGCCGCGGATGTTCTGACTCGACCCTCACCGGATCGATTAGGTGGTTCGCCGCGCTTCTGCGATTATGCGCCTGCCGAGTGATTTATGATTAGAGTGGGCGGTAGCTTGAGTTTATCCTTAACCCTCAAACAGAGTTTTGGTATGCTTGTTATGATGGTCGTTATTATGTCGCCTTTAATATGCGAATAGCGTTGTGTTAATTGTGAGTTAGAAAACATGCTTAGTTGGGAGGATAAGTATGGGAGGCGTGGTAAGTGTGAATCCTAGGTATCACGATTGAGACCTTAGAAGTAAGGTCGTCTTGAGTAAAAGATTAAGATTTTATGTTTGACCTTTATCGGAGTGCGTAGTATACGTGGGTTTTTATTTGAGTGATCAGTCCATGGGTAATGTGAGATGGAAGTGGTAGCTTTCGCGATGTGATTTAGCGAGGATTGTTAATCGGGAACAAGGGCTTGGCAGTGATTGTGGGTGTGGTTGAGGGCGTGATACGGGTCAACCCGTGCGGATTAAGGTGGGTCAGTTGGGTGGTCCCTCGGTGGTAGAGTCACGAGGATGCTAGGCCCAGTTTGTATAATCATCGTATGAGTTCGTGGGCCAGTTCGACGAAGCGGTTAATTTCGTAAAGAAAGCGGGAATGGCCTTGGAAGTTTGAGGTTAGTAAGATGACCAAGTTTGGAGTAGTGACTCGGAGATTTTGGAGCTAAGTAATGGTCAAGTATGGTGCGTCTTGGGAGAGTTCAAGTGTTAGGAGGCACGGCGAGTAAGGAAGGAAGAGCGTGTGTTATTTCAGCCCTGCAGTGTGGCGTTGACAACTTGTTAGAGGCTTCGATGTCAGTCTTGAGAAGGAACATTCGACGAATGTTTCTGGAGGAGAATGTATACCCGTATTCTCGGGGTATGTACGCGAGACGCATGCGTAGAATTTGAGCCTTAAGTTAGGCAAAGGAAGATTTTGGGCCTGATCTCACGGAGTTAGTCGTTTTTATTGAAGCGTTTCCCGACTACGTTGAAAATTCGCTATGTCATTTAGTATTTTTGGCGGATTTTTCCGAACAACGAAATGTTTTGGACCAACGGGAGGGTGACACTTGTCACCCTCATTCGAAAGCGATAATAGGTTAGTAGTCGTTGGTCACGGGTTGGAGGCTATTGGCTCCTTGTTTTGGCCTTGTTTGTGGCTTGTTTGGTGCCGTGTTTTGTGCCTTGTTTGTGGAGTAGGGGTTGGTGCACTGGCAGTCAAGGCCATACAACTGCCTTGCATGGCTTGATCTTGGCCATTGGTTGGCTTTTGGTTTGCTATAAATGCCGCTTGGCTCAAGACTTCATTCATCCAAATATGTTCCAAGTCTTGCTATCCTTCCCTCTCCTCTTGTTTGACTCGTCAAGAGCCTCCCTAGTAAGACCCTTGGCCGAGAAACCCTCCCCTTTGAGGTGCTAGCAGTGGGTACCCCACTAGCCTAGTTGTTTCGTATAATACCCTCCTCGTGGTATTGAAATACTTCTCCAAGTATTGTTATAATGCCCAACATACCTTAGCCTTTACCTAGTAGTATTCCAAAAGTTACCTCTATACGTAGAGCAGGAAATACTACCTTTTGTCCTTTAGTCTCAGGCAAAACCACTAAGGAAATCTTGTGGTTGGTTGAATTATTTGAGTAGAAGTTGGTTATAACTTCTAAGGGTTGTTTGGAGCGTATTGGAGCGAACGGAGTAGGAGCTAAAACTTGCTCATGATCGACATTATAACTTGGATAATTTTGGGCTTGTCGAGGTAAATATTCTTGTCCTTATTGTAATTGGAGATTACATGTTGTAGAATATATAGTTGAAGTATACTATATGTAGAGCTGAACTTTGTATTTGGCAATGTCTTTTGACTTAAGCTCAAGAGTAAAGAAAAGCGAGTATTTACATAGAATTTGTATTGCGATGAACTTGTGTAGTATTCTTTGAGTAAATTGTACGTCGGTTAGCGTCAGTAAACCCCACTCGTTGGCAGTGGCCGGCCTCTATAGAGGAGAGATTTCTGTTGTTGCGGGAGGAGGTCGCGAATTTTACAGAGAATATGGGCAGAACCGTGCGGTTAGAAGTTAATAGGCGTTTGTGGCCTTATAGGTGGAAGTACTAAGAGTAGCGTATTCTACTCGAGAGTGGAAAGGGCTATGAGGTTGTAGTACTTGGAGCACTTTGCTTGTGTCGATACTGTCGCGAGGTATGTGAACCTCTTCCTATCTGTTCTAGCGTGATATGTATTGTGTAACTACGCAGGTGGGCGTCACAGTTGCTAAGTGTATTTGTTTGTTTAAACATAAAGTGTTATAACCGCTTTATGGGAAGTTGGTTATAAACTTTATGTAGGTAAGAAAATGGTTTACTGATGTTAGAAGTTAAGAGACTTGATCTTATGAGATAAGAGACTTAACTTATTTGTTTTAATGTGGATGTTTGTGTGAAACCTCATTCGTGAGTAATGAGTACTTGTTTTTTTAAAGGGATAATGTTTTACTGATTTCGGAAATCAGAATGTGTATCGACAGGACCAACTGCAAGCGTTAATAAAGGAAAATGTATTGAATAATGATGGGTTGTATTAAAACCATTAGAAACCTCCGTGCATAGAAGCTAAGATGAGACAAAATGATATTACATTTTCTAGATCATGGTCTTGTAATAAGATCGTTATAAACAGAATAAACTACTCGCATATATGACATATGTTACTCAATTGTTTTAAAAGAGATTAAGACTATGAGTTATGAAACCTTTCTAAAATAAGTGACTTGAGCATTTGAAAATGAGAAGCTTGAGTAATTGAAACTAGGCAACCGGAACTTAGGAAAAGAAGGTTGTTACTTGATTTTGAAAAGGAATGTGGGTTGAGTCATTCTAATACTACGGGTATAGGGTGACTTTTATAAAAGTAATGGATCTCTTTTAAAGAACTTAACGTATGTAGTACTTTGGGTTAAAAACCGACTTTGGCATAAAATGAAAGTACTTTGAGTTGTGTGAAACTTGCCTATGCTTGTGGTTGTGAAACTTGCCTATGCTTGTTGTTGTGAAACTTACCTATGCTTGTGATGATAGCCTTTGTTGTGCAAGTGTGGTATTTACGTATTCTGCGTCTCTCGATAGAGAGCGTCGACTTATTGAGAACTTACTTGGGCGTCTTTGGCAAAGTGACGGAGAATTCCACGGTATGTTTCCATTTTGATTCTTGTCTTGTTATTGATGTCACGTGGGCATGCTACACCCACGGTATTCCGGGCATGCGGCGTGCGTGGGTTGATTAGATATATTGTTATTGTGGTTACATGGACATGTCTACACCGAAGTAATTCTATAAGGGCGTGGCCGTGCGGCGAGTTGATCACCCAAGATATTATCGTTGATGTCACGTGGGCGTGCTCTACCGAGGTAGAATCCGGCACGTGGCCATGGGGCATTGGTATTATTGTTGCATCATGGACGTGTCTACACCGATGCAAATTCAGGGCATCGCGCCGTGATGGTATGATTGATGTTGTGGGCGTGAGACCCATAGTTATATTTGAGTGATTGAGCGTGAGTCCCCGACTGGACATGACTTTTATGTTTAATGAGCGTAGTTTGGTTATCATACATGTCTCTGCTTTATATAGACTAGTATGATTTCATTTCTGATTTTTCTGATTTCACATACTTGGTACTGTTGTCTTGACCTCAGCCCGGGGCGTTAAATCTGCAGTAGAAATACATCGGCCGTGGATCCTCGCCTTAGGATCTCGATTCGGCGTTTTGGGAAGCTCCGTTTCTCGGAGGCTTATCTTTTGGTATGTTCCACTGAGTTGTAGGTTCTTGTACATTCGAAGGTATGGCGGGACCTGTCCGTCATAGTTGTTGTAAATCTTAAGTGCATGTAATGCTTTAAGTGGCGTGGTTTGTAAAAAGATTAAACTGCATTCGTTTTGAAAGAGTTGTATGTATATATGTTATTGGAAGGTAACCGTTGGGTTGGCTGTTTATGATCATATATCTTGTTTCTTGTTTAAGGTTTTATTTTATTTTAGTTTTCTCGATGTTGTGTCACTAGGGTGCGAGATAAGGCACGATGGCACGCCCCGCGTCGTTTACAATTTCCTCGTGGACTTGGATGTAAGTATTTTCGCGCATTGTTTACTGGCCATTGTGGCGGATTGTTTCGTAAAGTATGGTAGTGAAGACTATCTTTGCGCGCGCTTGTTTTGAGACTTAGAAGGAACATTCGACGAATGTTTCTAGGAGGGAGAATGTTATACCCGTATTTCGAGTATGTGCGTGGGGCGTCGTAGAAAATTTGAACTTGAGAAAGTAGCTTTCGCAGAAATTTATTTGTGCACAACACCGATTAGAGTCGTTTTTAATGAAGCGCTTCCAATTTCGTAGGGAATTTCCGCTATGGCATTTTTAATTTTTGCGGATTTTTAGGAGGCGAAACATTTTGGATTAAGAGGCGAACTTGTCACCTCTCATTGGAACACCTTGGGCGGTCGGTGGCGAAAGTGTGCCTATTTTGTCATGGAGTTGGTAGGATATTTGTGTGTTAGTTGGTTAAGGGCACTTGGCAAGATCTTGGCCCTACACTTGTCTTGCACTTGGCATGATCTTGGCATTGGTTGGCCTTGGCTTATACTATAAATACCCCTTAGGATGACTTCTTCATCCATTCCAAATATTTCCTAAGTGTTAGAAATCCTCCCTCCCTTGAAAGAGTTGTTCTCGCCCTCCCTCCCCAATGAGAGCCGCCCCCTCCTCCTCGGGGTGCTAGTAGTGGGGTACCCCTGCCTAGTTATTTTCGTATAATACCCCACTCTTGGTAGAAATACTCTCAAAAGTATTGTTATAATGCCCAAATTACCTTAGTATACCTGTAGTATTCTAAGGTTATACTTATACTGAAAAGCCGTAAATACTATTATACTTCCTCTCCGAAAAACCGAAACAAGGAAAATCTCCCTCGTTAGTTGGAGTATTAAGTAGAAGTTGGTTAGAACTTCTATGGTTGTTTGGGAGTTGGAGCACCACTGAGTAGGAGCTAAACCTTTGGGATCGACATTTAAACTCGGATAATTATGGGCTTATCGGTAAATATCTTGTCCTCTATTGTAATTGGAAATTACATGATTGTTAGACTATATAGTTGAAGTATACTATATATATAGAACTGAACGTTGTTTCGGCAATGTCTTTGGACTTAAGCACGAATAATAAGAAACCTTTTTCGAAGAAAGTCTTGAGCTATATTTACATAGGGTGTATTACAGAGACTTGTGTAGCTTTTACGTGAGTAGAATTGTACTGTTCGTTAGATGTATAACCCCCTGGTTGGCTTGGTAGCCTCGATAAGGGAGATTTACCTGTTGCGCGGGAGAGTCTTGGAATTTTCGCAGAATGTTCTGCGGCGGATCTAAATGTTAATAAGCGCGTGACCTTATAGTCGAAGTACTACGTATGGCGATTCAGCTAGGAGTAGCCGACGGTTTGAAGTACTTGGAGCGCTTGCTATTAGTCGATACTCGTCGCGCGAGGTATGCGAACCTCTTATCTCTTCTAGCATGATATGTGTGAACTATGTAGTACTGAGGCGTACGTGCTAAATGTATTTGATTGGTTTTAAAACATAAAGTGTTATACGGCTTTATGGGAAGTTGGTTATAACGACTTTATGTTGGTAAGAAGATCTTGTGGTTTTAAAAGGTAAATGGTTTGAACTATAAGCGGCTTGTTAGCGTGTTAATGAAGAACTTGAAGTATTTCAAAAGATTTTGAATCATTTTGAAAGAAGTAATACTTGGTTTTTGAAAACTTAAGAGTTATACTAGCTTTATGGGAAGTTAGGTATAACGGCTTAAGAATGTTTCTTGATTTCGAAATCGAGAATGTGTATCGACAAACCAGCTGCGTTAATAAAAGGAAATGTTTTGTGATTAAGTATTATTAAAACCATTAGAAACTTCCATCCGCATGAAGCTAAGATGAGACAAAATGATATTTCCTAGATCATGGTCATTGTAATAAGATTGTTATAAACAAGAATATCCTACTCACATATAAGACTTATGTTTCTCAGATAGTTTAAAAGAGAATTATATTCTTAAATGAATAAGACTATGAACTACTAAACCTTTCTAAAATAAGAAACGTGAACATTTGAAATTATGCAAACTTGGGCGCTTGGAAAATAATGTCGTTACTTGATTTTACAAAGGTAAGTGTTTTGGTTTACTTAAAAGGATAATCACTCTATTTTCACATAACTACGTATTGTGTGACTTTTGTGAAAGTAACGATCTTTTAAAGATTTAATGTATGAAGTACTTTGGGGATAAAACCGAACTTGTTGACATATAGTAGAAAGTACCTTATGTGTATAACTTGATTGTGTTGGTTTGTGATAGCCTTGTAATACTTTGTTGATTGATAAGTAAACATGCTAGGATGCTATGTGTGTTAGTATCTTGTGATGTTAGTGTAAAGGGTTTTCCTATTTGTGCTTAAAGTTGTTTGACTATCAGTAGTTATGTTGGTATTGTACCACTCGCCTACCTTGACTTATTTCCGAGGTTGCGCCTCCGTCGGGGTAGACTCAGCGATGCAGGACCGTGATTCGAGAATACCTCATGCGGGTCCGAGGATCCATGCGGAACTACGGGAGTTCCAGTTAGTGTCGCGGCCTTTATGGTCACGCGGTTCATGTGGCCATGCGGTGCGAGTCGGGGCGATGCCGGAGTAGCTACCCTCGATGCGGTTATACCTCATGCGGGCCTATGAGGTTGGCCTATCGAGTGCGGAAGTTCGAGGCTAGACGCGCACATTTGATATCGCGCAGTGACCGGCTTTGATCATGTGGCCAGTGATGCAGAGATATCATGTCTGATTTATGACCTTATTATCATGGGTGTTAGTAGTCGGCTATGCCTTCGCATTTACTTACCTGTCTTTGTTTATTTGGACCTGAGTGGGACACGGTGTTCATGTATTCCTTGGTGCTTTTCTATCATAGATTGCGGTGAGGAAGGTATTCACGGGCATGATTGATGTTATGGGCTTGAGACCCGTAGTTATATTCGAGTGATGACTTGGCGTGAGTCCCCGACTTGACATATTGCTTATTTATTGTGAATCAGTAGTTTGGTTATCATACATGTCTCCCGCTTTATAGACTATTATGATTTCATTTCTGATATTTTAGTTTCACATACTTTTGTTGTCTTGGCCCCTCTCATTGAAGTGCGTTCGTCACGCATGAGTTGAGGTACACCAGTCGTTGATCCTAGCTCTCAGGGTCACAGTTTCAGCGTTTGGAAGCTCCGTTTCTCCGGAGGCTTATCAGTGGTATAGTCCCCTGTCGTCGTAAGTGTTTACATTCAGGGGTTTGGCGGGCCTCATCCGCCATTGTTGTCGATCATTCTTAGAAGTGCAGTAGTCTTGTTGTGGGCGGGGTTTGTAAAAGGATTAAACCGCTCATGTTGAAAAAGTTGCTATTTATATATATCAAGAACCGCGCTTTTGGTTAGCCTGTCTTCTTATTTCTTGCCTTATTACACTCGTTTCGTATTGTCTTTATGTTCGATTACTCGATGTATGTCTACTTGGGTGCGGGGTAAGGCAGATCCAGGCGGTTCGTGCGTGGCGTGTCCTGCTCGCCGTTCCTCAGATCTACTAGCGACACCGCTTTGCCTTGCCGCCCAGGCTCGGTTGCCTAACGCGAGGCATAACTCGTAAAAACGAGATACGTCGGAGGGTCCAACTTACAACACAAAATAAGGCACGATCTCGGAATGAGAAGAATGGAAACCAATCCTAAATGTCCTATAGCCTCCGATTATAGATGTGGTGCACAACACACGCGATGTCAAGACTCTACTAGACACGCGTAGACACTTTCCGAGGACTAATCGCTCGATACCACTATGTCACACCCGGTCGGCGTGATCGTGCCTTACCGGCACCCTAGTGATACAACATCGAGAAAACCAGGAAAATAAAACATGAGTCATGAAACAAGAGATATAATAATATGAGCCAACCAAAGCGGTTGCCTTCAAGATATACATAAAACACGAGCAGTTTAATCCTTTACAACCACGCCACAAAGATTACAGACTTAAGATTTACACCTATGACGGGGGCTCCGCCATACCTGAATACAGAACCTACAACTCGAGAAACCACATAAAAGATAAGCCTCGGAGAAAGCGGAGCTTCCCAATCTGCTAACTGTGATCACATGGCGAGGATCCACGAATGTACCTACTGCACTGGCGACGCAACGCAGAAGTCGGGCGAGGTCAGTACCAAGTATGTGGCGTAAAAATCGTAAATGAAATCATACTAGTCTATATAAAGCGGGAGACGTGTATGATAACCAAACTACGATTCCTGACATAAGCAATCATGTCGATCGGGACTCACGCCTCAAGTCATCACTCAAATATAACTATGGTCTCACGCCCACAACATCAATCGTGTTCGTGATCGCCGCGTACCCGAATGCATCGGTGTAGACATGTCTATGATGCAACAATAATACCACGCCCACGCGTACTGAATTCTACCTCGGTGTAGACACGCCCATGTGACATTAATAACAATATCGGTGATCAACCGCGCGTACGCATGCCCCCTGAATTCTCGGTGTAGACATGTCCATGTAACCACAAAAGACAAGAATCAAAATGGAAACATACCGTGGAATTCTCGTCCCTGCCAAAGACGTCCAAGTAAGTTCTCAAGTCAACCGCCTCTCGAGGCAGCGGTAACAGAAATACAACACTTGTACAACAAAGGCTATCATCACAAGCATAGGCAAGTTTCACACAACTCAAAGTACTTTCACAAAAGTCACACAATACGTAGTATAAAAATCGTGACTATCTTTTTAAGTAAACAAGACACTTCCCTTTGTAAAATCAAGTAACAACATTATTTCCCAAACGCTCAAGTTTGCCTAATTTCAAATGCTCAAGTCACTTATTTTGGAAAGGTTTCATAACTCATAGTCTTAATCTCTTTTAAAACAATTGAGTAACATATGTCATATATGTGAGTAGTTTATTCTTGTTTATAACGATCTTATTACAGCTGTGCATCTAGAAAATGTAATATCATTTTGTCTCATCTTAGCTTCTATGCAGATGGAGGTTTCTCTGGTTTTAATACAATACATCATTATTCAATACATTTTCCTTTATTAACGCTGCGGTTCTGGTGGTCGATACATTCGATTCCCAAATCAAAAAACATTATCCCTTTAAAACCAAGTACTCATTACTCACGAATGAGGTTTCACACAACATCCATATTAAAACAAATAAGTTAAGTCTCTTAACTTCTAACATCAGTAAACCATTTTCTTACCTACATAAAGCTATTATAACCAACTTCCCATAAAGCCATTATAACACTTTATGTTTAAACCAACAAATACACTTAGTACTGCGCCCACCGCACTACATAGTTACACACATATCATGCAGAACAGATAGGAAGAGGTTCACATACCTCGCGGCGAGTATCGACAATAAGCAAAATGCTCCAAGTACTACAACGCACTAGCCTTCCCACTCAGTAGAATACGCTACTCTTAGTACTTTCACCTAAAAGGTCACAAACGCCTATTAACTTGAAACACAAGGTTCCATTTCTCTACAGAAAATTGGCCACTCCCCGCAACGTAAATCTCCTCTTATATCGAGGTGGCTACAAGCCAACCAGGGGTTTACGCCTACCTGGACGTGTACCATTCTACCACAACAATGCAATACAAGTCATGTCAGATCTATGTAATTACATTGATTCTTTCTTTAAATTCAGCTTAAGTCAAAAGACATTGCCGCAATAATGTTCGATTCTATATATAGTATACCTCAACTATATATTCCTACTACATGTAATCTCCAATTCTGATAAGGGGACAAGAATATTTACCTCGACAAGCCCAAAATTATCCAAGTTATAATGTCGATCAAAGCAAGGTTTAGCTCCTACTCCGTGCGCTCCAATCCCTCCAAACAACTGAAGTTCTAACTAACTTCTACTCAAATACTTCAACCAACTATGAAGATTTCCTTGGGGTTTCGGTTTGAGACTAAAAGGACAAAAGGTAGTATTTAGGGCTCTACGTATAGAGGTAACTTTGGAATACAAAGGTAAAGGCTAAGGTATTTTGGGCATTATAACAATACTCGGAGTATTTCTACCAAGAGGGGTGTATTATACGAAACAACTAGGCTAGTGGGGTACCCACTGCTAGCACCACAGGGGAGGAGGCTCTCGACACAAGGCCACTCAAGGGAGGAAGGCTTAGGGAGAACACACTCAAAGGGAGGAGAGGGACTCAAGACTTGGAAGATTTTAGGAATGGATGAAGTCTTCAAGCTTAGGGGTATTTATAGCAAAACGAGGCCAACCAATGGCCAAGATCAAGCCATGTGCAAGGCAAGTGTAAGGCCAAGATCAAGCCAAGTGCACTAGCCCTATTCCTTAAAACCCTCACAAATATCTACACAAATATCTACCATCAACTTGCCTTCAATCGGCAAGTCCACTTGCTTCTTCCATTGTGAGGTGACACATCACCCTCGTTGGTCCAAAATGTTTCGCCTCTCGGAAAAATCCGCAAAAATAAGAAAAGACATAGCCGAATTTTCCTCGCAAGTTATGTAAAGCGTTTCGTCAAAAACGACTACAGGGTGTTGTGCACAAATGTCATTCTCGGCCACCAGGCGGGGTGACACGTGTCACCCTCTATTGGCCCTCAAAAACGTCTTAGAAAAATATCCACAATGGCCAAAATCTAAACAAAGTGGGCCCCACAAAACCGTAAATTTCTCCGTGGGCCCACGTGACCATTTCCGAAAATAAAATTCCATAATTCTAATATAATCTAAGAAGCCCAAATTCCAAATCAGGAACCCAATTCCTTCAACGAACATTTTTCCTTACAAAAACCGGAAACTTTTTCCGTGGAAGAATCACCTCTTTCTTCCTTTCCAATTTTTCTGTCGTGCTCTCGTACGTACGTCCTCGCATACATACCCTGAGAATACGGGGTATAACAGGTGGGTAGTTCGTCATCTCCCCTAGCTATGTGCCCTACGGGGTGGGTTTGTTTAGAACGACTAAGGAGAGTGAAGCAGTAGATACAGGTATATCCTTAACCCTCTAGAGATCAGTATGTATGATAAGATGGGTATATCATAAGTGTTATGTTCTGATAGCAGTGTGTAATTAGTGATTAGAAATCATGGTTAGTAACCAGAAAGATTGACGGATAGGAAGTGTGAGCCTTAGAGCTTTATACGTAGAGACCTTGAGGTAAGGCCATCTCGAGAAAGGTGTAGTGTTTTGTTTGATCCTTATCGGTGCATAGTGCCACGTGAGCTATGTTTGGGATGAGTCCACGAGTAGTGTGGAATGAAGGAGGGTAGTTGAGCTAAGAAGGCCTAGGTTTCGTAACGTGATTAGTGAGATTGTTCGGATCGGGAGCTGGCGTTTGCGTTGGGGTCGGGTTGAGGCCGTTGTTGGGTCAGCCAGCGGCATGTATGGTGGTGGTCGGTTTATGGTGGTCCCCTTGTGGTAGGTCACGAGGGTGTTAGGCCCAAGTTTAGTTAACCAGTCTGAGTTCGTGGATCGTTCGACCGATGAAGTCGGGAGGAGAGGTCCTCTTGTATTTTAGTCGGGACCGTTTACTCGGCAGGTTATGCGAGATGGTATATCGAAAGGTGGTAAGGCGCAGGTGCCGCTTTCACCTTATGAGCAGAGAGTGGAGCCAGTTCTGTGTTTCTTTGGAAGTTTTACGAGCAGGTTAGGAACTCAGTGAGTCTCGTGACGCGTTCGCCCTCGGGCGATGTTTGGATTTCGGGGTAGTTGTAAGGATTGTTATCTCTGTTGAAGTGTTTTATAGCTACCATTTCGGTGTTCGGATATCGCCTTGTGACGCTTGTAGGGCGGAAGTGTAAGTTCTTGCCGGTCGATTGGTTCGGCGTTGGCAAGGTTCGAATAGTTGGTTCATACGTGTTCAGGGGATGTGGATAGGGTGAAACTTGTCTAGAAGAGGTTACGGCTCGGAGAAATCGTGCGGATAATCGGCGCGGCAGAGTTCGGAGTTGGTGGTCTTCTTGAAAGTACCGGGTTGGGTGTGACGAGTTTTGGAAAGCAGAGGAACTTAGCCGAGTTACTTTGGGCCCTTTTAAGTTCATGTGAAGAATAGGCGGGTTGCCTATATGTTAGCATTTGCCGTCCGAGCTTAGGAGGCGTCGTCGATCTTCGTATTGTTATGATCGGAAAGTATCGAGATCCATCCATCGAGTGTTCCCGATTAATGATGACCACGTTAGAGATAGTAACCGAGTTTTGGAAACGGCGATGCTCAGAAATGTGGTAGAGTTCGAGTGTCGACAACCTCGTGGATCGCATGGCAGTACCATTTGTTGGTCACGAGTGACACTAGAACCTCGCGCAAAGTGACAAAAGTGGTATCACGACGAGTAAAGGGAGAAGCGAGCATGTATGGCGGCATAGATGTGATCATTTCTTTTGGAAGGAGAAGGTGCTGATGAAGTATATTTTAGACCCGGAGAGAGGTGTTTGTGGTGATGTTAGAGGTGTTTCCTCGTGGACTTGGATGTAAGCATTTTGCGCAAGTTGTTTCTGTGGCCATTTGTGGCAGGATTGTTTCGTAATTATAGTAGTGAAGACTATCATGGCGCACTTTTGTTTGAGACTTAGAAGGAACATTAGTGACGAATGGTTCTAAGGAGGGAGAATGTTATACCGTATTTTGAGTATGTGCGTGGGACGTGCGTATAAAAATTTGAACTTGAGAATAGGCTTGGCGAATTATTTTTGTTCACAACACCGTTAGAGTCGTTTTTGAAAACGCTTTCCACAATTTTCGTAGGGAAAATTCCGCTATGTCATTTCTAATTTTTGCGGATTTTTAGAGACGAAACATTTGGACCAACAAGAGGGCGACACTTGTCACCCTCTCATTGGATAGGCTTGGGCGGTCAAGGGTGGACGAATTGGGTGAGTTTTTGTCAAGTAGTAGGTAGGATATTTTGGTGGTAGATGGATAAGGTGAACTTGGCATGATCTTGGCCCTACACTTGCTATGCACTTGGCATGATCTTGGCCATTGGTTGGCCTTTGCTAGACCTATAAATACCCCCCTTTGGAAGACTTCTTCATCCATTCCAAATATTTCTAAGTGTTAAAATCCTCCTCCTCCCCTTTGTGTTGAGTTCGTGAGAGCCCTCTCCCTTGGCAGAGAGTACCCCAGTGGGGTAGTAGAGGGTATACACCCACTCCTTGTGGTGCTAGCCAGGGTACCCACTAGCCTAGTTGTTTTTGTATAAATACCCTCTTGGTAGAAATACTCTCAAAGTATGATTACTATACCCAAATTACCTTAGCCATATACCTTGTAGTATTCTAAGGTTATACTTATCTGAAAAGCCGAAATACTATTATACTTCCCTTCATCCAAAACCGAAACCAAGGAAAATCTCCATAGTTAGTTGGAGTATTAAGTAGAAGTTGGTTAGAACTTCTAAGGGTGGTTCGGAGCGGGTTGGAGCGCGCGGAGTTGGAGCTAAACGTTGCCCAGATCGACTTTATACTTGGATAATTTTGGGCTTATCGAGGTAAACACTTTTGACCTTCATTGTAATTGGAAATTACATGTTGTTGAATATATAGTTATAGTATACTATATATAGAATGGAACATAGTTGTGCGTGATGTCTTTTGACTTATGCACGAATAATACTTACGGCAATGTCTTTGCGACTTATGCCCAATGTAAAGAAGAGTATCAACAGTAATTACATGGGTGTATTCAGATGAGGCTGTAGCTTTTATGTGGGGTAGAATTGCGCGTCGGGTTAGGCGTATAAACCCCTGGTTGGCTTGGTAGCCGGCCCAGATAGAGGAGGAGATTTACTGTTGTTGCGGGGAGGTCTTGCCGATTTTGGTAGAATGTTCTACGATAAGATCTAGATGTTAATAAGCGCGCGTGGCCTTATAGGTTGAAGTACTACGTGTGGCGCGATCTACTTGGCAAGGAGTAGGCGGCGGTTTGAGGTGCTTGGGCGTTTTGCTATTAGTCGATAATCGCCGCTAGGTATGTGAACCTCTTCCTACCTTTTCTAGCATGATATGTGTATAACTATGTAGTACGGTAGGCGTGCGTGTGTTAAACGATTTGATTGGTTTGAAACATAAAGTGTTATAACGCTTTATGGGAAGTTGGTTATAATGACTTTATGTAAGTAAGAAAATGCTTTATGGTTTTAAAAGGTAAATCGATTTGACTTATAACCGACTTAATGTGTAATAATAAAGAATCTTGAAGTATTTCAAAAGAATCTTTGAATCATTTTTATGAAGAATAATACTTGGTTTTGAAAACATAAGAGTTATACTAGCTTTATGGGAAGTTAGGTATAACGTCTTAAGAATGGTAAAATGAATGATTTATTGATTTTAAAAGTTAAGAGACTTGATCTTAAAAGATAAGAGACTTAACTTGTTTTACACAGTAATTAACATTTTGTTAAAAATGTTGTAAAACCTCATTCGCGAGTAATGAGTACTTGATTTTAAAAGCAACAATGTTTCTTGATTTCAGAAATCAGAATAAGTATCGAACAAACCACAGCAGCGCTAATAAAAGGGAAATGTTTTGACTAATAATGTATTAGTAAAACCAGTAGAAACTTCCATCTACATAGAAACTAAGATGGGACAAAATGATGTTACATTTCTAGATCATGGCGCTTAAATAAGATTGTTATAAACAAGAATAACTACTCACGTATCGGACATATGTTTCTCAAATTGCTTTTAAAGGAGAATTATATCATTAAGTGATTAAAATTATGAACTACTGAAACCTTTCAAAATGAGAAACTTGAGTAATTGAAATTAGGCAAACTTGAAACATTTGGAAAATAATGTATTACTTGATTTCTGAAGAGAAGTGTTTTGATTTACTTCAAAGGATAATCACTCTATTTTCATATACTACGTATTGTGTGACTTTTGTAAACGTAAAGTATCTTTTAAAAGATAATGTATGAAGTACTTTGGGAATAGATACCGATCTTGTTAATCATATATTAGAATGTACCTCGTGTGTATAACTTGATTGTGTTGGTTTGTGATAGCCTTGTAATACTTTCTTGATTGATTTGATAAGTAGGCGTGATATGATGCTATGTGTGTTAGTGTCTTGTAACGTTTGTGTAAGAGTATTCTTGTTGTGCTTATGTTGTTTAACGATAATTTGTTATGTTAGTATAATATCACTCACTCTTGACATATTACAGGGGTTAAGCTGCCTCCGACGGGAGTAAACTCGAGTGATGCAGGACCATGATTCGAGATACCTCATGCGGGTCCAAGGACCTATGCGGAACTCTGGGAGTTCGAGGTTAGTGATGCGGGGTTATACCTCATGCGGTCTATGTGGCGTGCGGACTACGAGTCGGGGCGATGCTTAGGAGTAGCTACCCTCGATGCGGGTTACATACCTATGCGGGCCTATGAGTGGCCTATGCGGACTACTGAGTCGAGATTAGGCTTGCATGGTGATACTACGGGCAATTGGCCTGCTTGATCATTCGCGACCTAGAAAAGACACATTCTGATTTACCTATTGTTGCTCTTGTTTATGATGTGGCACTATGTGCGGTTACCTTGGTTGTTTCATACATACTTGCAAAACTGATTTTAAAATGAGATGTTTTCATTTAAGTACTTTACAGTTTCATATACTTGGTACCGTTATGCTTGACCTCGCCCGAAGTGCGTTTATCTGCGAGTTGAGGTACACCAGTCGTTGATCCTAGTTCTCGGGGTCACAGTTCAGCGTATGGGAAGCTCCGTTTCTACGGAGGCTTATTAGTGGTATAGTCCCCTGTCGTTGTAGGTATTTACATTCAGGGGTATGGCGGGGCCCTGTCCCGCCATTGTTGTCGTATCATTCTTAAGTGCGTAATCTTGTTGTGGGCGAGTTGTAATGGGATGTAACGCTCGGTTTTAAAATTGATTTATATATATGCCGTAAGGCAAGTTTTCTCCGACATCAAGTTTCTTACTTCATAATATTTTCATGTCTTGTTTTATGTTCCGATTACTCGATGTTGTATCACTAGGGTGCGGGGTAAGGCACGATCCGGGCCGGTTCGTCGTGGCGATAACGCACAACACACCGATAATCAAGACTCTACTAGATGCGGTGCAGTAGACACTTTCCGAGATTAATCGCTCTGATACCACTTTTGTCACGACCCATTCCGGGCGTGGTAGTGCCTTAGGGCACCCAGTAGTCATACATCCAGTAATCGCGGAAATATAAAACAAGACATGAAACAATTTATAAAATAAGACACAGTTTAAGTGAAAAACATCGTCTTCGGCGTATATATATAAACATGGTTTAACGATTACATCCGATCTTGTCAACATGACTACAGACCTCTGAAATATACAACTATGGCGGGACGGGGCCGCCATACCGATGACGTACAAAACTATCTACAACAGGAGATCATACCCAAAAGTAGAGCCTCGGAAAGATGGAGCTCAGGCAACGTAGAGATCCTAAGAATGTGGATCTAGCACTGCTTGCCCTTACCGCGGCATGAGCGGCCCGAAGGAGGTCGATACAACAGTACTAAGTATATGAAGCGTAAAATACTTAAATGAAAACATATTTTTTTAAAATCGGTTTGCAGTATGTATGAAACAACGAGGACGCGCATAGTGCTACATCATAAACAAGAGCAACAATAGGTAAACGTAACAGTCGCTTCTAGCCGCAAATGATCGGCGGGGCCATTGCGTAGTATCACCATGCAAGCCTAATCTGGACTCGTAGTCCGCATAGGCCACTCACATAGGCCGCGTAGGGTACATAACCCCGCGTCGGTAGCTCCTCGGCGTCGTCTGGACTCGTAGTCCGCATGGCCACATAGGCCGCGTGAGGTGTAACCACATCACTAACACGGAACTCCGTAGCTCGCATAGGTCCTCGGACCGCGTAGGTATTCTCGAATCATGGTCCCTGCATCACCGAGTCTACCCGCGTGGAGGCGACTTAACCCCGTGAATATGTCAAGGTGAGTGATAGTACACTAACATAACACTATCTTTAAACAACATAAGCACAACAAGAATACTCTCCTATACAAACGTTACAAGACACTACACATAGCATCATATCATGTCTACTTATCAAACCATCTTATTATTCTTTTCACGATCAATATAAGTCATTATAAACACATAGTCAAGCTGTTTCTTTTATCACTCTTAAGTGGTTATACTTAACTTCCCATAAAGCTAGTATAACTCTTAAGCTTACATTTCAAAACCAATTAGTTCTCTTACATTAAAAATGATTGATATTCTTTTGAAATGTTTTGATTCTTTATTATTGGGCTTAAGCGTGAGGCATTCTTAGTAAGTGTTATTCGAAGCTTAAGCGTGAGGCATTGCCGTAAGTATTATTCATGCTTTAGTCAAAGACATTGCAGTAGTTATTATTCGATTAACACGTATGCGTCTACCGTACTACATATATATTATAAAATATCATGTTTTAGGAAGAATCACATACCTTCTCAGCGAAAACCACCTGCCAAGTTGAATATGTCGCGTGCAGAGAATCAGCCTATAATAGTCAGACACGTCTATCAACGTTCAGACTACTTTGTAAATAGTTCTAAACAGAGGGTTCTATATCCTACGGAAAATTGGGCAGTACTTCCCTACCCGGTGAGCTACTCAAGTCTACTGTGAAAACAGTCCTATGTAAGTACAGTTTGATTATTCTTCTTTTAAACCCTTCTACTGTGATAACAATTCAATTCTATTCTGCAATATTCTTCTAAGTATTTATACTTATTCTTATACTACTACAGTAAGTATTCTCTAATTCAAAAGAGGGTTAGGATTAGTTACCTCGGTAAGCCCAATAATATCCTAGATAAAGTCGCGCCTGAGCAAGGTTTTGCTCCTAAGTTGTATGCTCCAAGGAAACCTTAGAAGTTCTTCACAACTTCTACTAAGTACTAAGGGATTTGGGCTAGGGTATTTTGGGCATTATAACAATACAAGAAGGCAACTTTTCTACCAAGGGAGGGGGGGTAGATTTCGGCTAGGCTAGGGGGGGGGCCCTCGGCCAAACTTCAAAAGGGGAGGGGGGTGTTTGGACGAAAAGGCTACAAAGGGAGAGGAGAGGATTTTTAGACTTGGAAGCTTTTGTGGATGAAGAACTCTTCATCTCAAGAGGGGTATTTATAGGTCAAGGGATGGCCAACCAAGGGCCAAGATGTAGCCAAGTGCTAGGCAAGTGTAAGGTCAAGATTAGGGCAAGTGTCCTTGGCCAACTTGCACACAAAATATCCTACCTAATCCTTGACTTGTGCAAAGGCACAAAAAACGTGCACTTCATTGTCCAATTCGTCCAAATGGACGATTTCAAGTCCACCAATTGGAGGGTGCCAAGTGTCGCCCTCCCGTTGGTCCAAAATGTTTCGTCTCTCGGAAAAATCCGCAAAAATTAGAAATGGCATAGCCGGAATTTACCCTACGAAAGCTGTGGAAACGTTTCGTCGGAAAACTATTCGTTTTGTGAGTTGTGCCCAAAAAAACGTTTTGTGCCTAAACTTTAAGGCTAGACTTTTGTACATATTCCCTTACGTACATACTCTGGAAATACGGGGTATAACAGTAAGTACCTACAACGACAGGGGACTATACCAAAGATAAGCCTCCGGAGAAACGGAGCTTCCCAAAACGCTGAACTGTGATCCTATGAGCGAGGATCAACAACTGGTGTACCTCTACCTGCGGCATGAACGCAGCCCCCCGAAGGAGGTCAGTACAACATGTACCAAGTATGTGAAATCGAAAATCAGAACGAAATCATGCAGCCTAAATAAAACAGGAGACATGTATGATAACCAAACTACAGTTCACGACATAAAAGCATTCATGTCAAAGCAGGGACTCACGCCCTCAAAGGCATCACTCAAATATAACCAAGGGTCTCACGCCCACAATATCAATCATGCCCGCATCATGGCCACACGCCCCCGGAATTCTCCATCGGTGTAGACATGTCCAGGATGCAATAACGATATCTGCGTAATCAACCTCGCGCGTAGCACATGCCCCGGAATTCTTCATCGGTGCGAGCATGTCCATGTAACAACAATAACGAGATATCGGGTAATCAACCTGCCATGGCCATGCCCCGGAGTGCGCCGGTGCGCGTATGTCCATGTAACAACAATAACAATATATCGTAATCAACCTGCGCGTGCCACGTGCCGAGTCTGCGTCGGTGCGAGCATGTCCATGTAATAACAATAACAATATATCGGGTGATTAACCGCCGCATGCCCGAATTCTTCGCCGGTGTAGACATGTCCATGTAACAACAATAACAATATATCGGGTGATTAACGCCGCGTCGCATGCCCCCGGAATTCTTCATCGGTGCAGACATGTCCATGTAATAACAATAACAATATATCGGGTGATTAACCCGCCGCATGGCCGCATGCCCCCGGAATTCTTCATCGGTGCAGACATGTCCATGTAACAACAATAACAATATACCGGCCCTCCATCGAGAGACGCGATAGCATAGGAATACAACTTTTCACACAACAAGGCTATCACAAGCAAGCACAAGCAAATTACTATACTTCAATTCCCTTACAAATATCCATTCTTTCACAAGTCACGATACCAACACTCGTAGTATCCAAAACAGAGTAACTATTATCTTAAGTAAACCAAAATAGTTTCCCCTTTTTAAAGACAAGTAACAACCTTCTTTTCCAAAAGTTCAAGTTTGCCTAATTTTCAAATACTCAAGTCTCTTATTTTCGAAAGGTTTCGTAGTTCATAGTCTTAATCACTTAATAACATAATTCTCTTTTAAAACAATTTGAGTAACATATGCCTTATGTGTGAGTAGGTTATTCTTGTTTATAACAATCTTATTAAAGCAGCCATGATCTAGAAAATGTAATACAATTTTGTCTTATCTTAGCTTCTATGCAGATGGAGGTTTCTACTGGTTTTAATAATAATTAATTAGTCAATACATTTTCCTTTATTAACGCTGCAGTGGTTTGTTCGATACTTGTTCTCATTTCCGAAATCAATATAACATTATTCCTTTTAAAACCCAATTACCCATTTCTCATTAAAACGGTTTCACAACTTTTTAACACAACCCAAGTCCTTATTAATTCACATCCAGTCTTTTATCTTTTAAAACCACAAACCATTTTTTTGCCCACATAAAGTTGTTATAACCAACTTCCCATAAAGCCGTTATAACACTTTATGTTTTAAACCAACCAAATTCATTTAACACATGTACGTCTACCGTACTACATAGTTCACAACATATCATGCTAGAAAAGATAGGAAGAGGTTCACATACCTCGCGACGATTATCGACAAATAGCAAAAAGCTCCAAAGTACTGTAATCCTGCTAGCCTTTTCCACCCTTCAAGTAGAATACGCTACTCGCAGTACTTCAACCTATAACGGTCATATAAGTCTATCAACGTCTAGGCTACTCTGTAGAACATTCTAAGCAGAAGGTTCTTAATTCTACGGAAAATTGGGCAGCACTTCCCTACCCGTCAAACTACACAAGTCTACTGTAAATACAACCCTATGTAAGTACAGTTCAATTCTTCTTTACCAACCTTCTATATATCTTATACTTAATTCTAAACTACTACGATATGTAATCTCCAATTACAATAGAAGGACAAAGATATTTACCTCGACAAGCCCAAAATTATCCAAGTTATAATGTCGATCCTGAGCAACGTTTAGCTCCTACTCCGTGCGCTCCAACCCGCTCCAAGCAACCCTTATACGCTCCTAACCAACTCCTCTTTAAGAACCAACCTAAACAAGTGAAGAACACTAAGGTTCTTGTCCTCACAACTCTCGGCCAAGGTGAGGCTTTAGGGGCTAGGGTGTGAAATCTTTTCTAACTTTTGGTTAACAATCTTCCTAATACACTAAGGAAGAACACTTAAGAGTTTAAGAATTTTTGGACAAAGTTTGGTTAAGGGAGAGGGGTGTGGGACGAGAACTTCATCAAAGGGAGGGAGTATTTTAAGACTTGGAAATTGTTTTGTGGATGAAGAAGTCTTGCACTTAGGGGGGGTATTTATAGAACAATGAAGGGCCAAGATTCAAGCAAGTGCGTGGTGGAGATTTGGACAAGTGTTGTGTGGGTCCCACCTTATCTATCTACTCCACAAATATCTACAAAACATTGACCAAATGTTTAAGCCCTTTAAAACATTAAAAACGTACAAACATTGACCACCAAATCCGTCACTGAGGTGACACATGTCGCCTCCCATTGGTCTAAAATATTTAATTTTCCGAAAATATCCGTAATGCCAAAAATCCAAAATAAAGTGGGCCTCACAAAACCGTAAATTCTCGTGGCCCCACGTGATTCCGAATTTAAAATTTCAATACTTCTAAAATATTCCAAAAGTCCGAATACCAAAATCGGAATCAATTCCCATTAACGAACCTTTTACTTCACAAAACCTAAACTTTTCCGTCGAAAAAATCACATCTTTCTTCCTTTCCAAAATTACTGTCGTATTCTCGTACGTACGTCCTCACATACATACTCTGGAACTACGGGGTGTAACATTCTCCCCTCCTTAGAAACATTCGTCCCGAATGTTCCTTCTAAGTCTCGAAATATACAAGCGCCGGTATAGTTTTCACTACTATACTTACAAAACCAATTATGCCACACATGGCCATAATATAACATACGCGCAAAACTCAATCCAAGCCAACGAGGAATCAACTCGAAGGTGTAAAACAACACCACTCTCGCTCCTGGTCCAAAGGATACTCCTTTCGCACATTTACTTCACAAAAATGATCACTTCTATCTCTCAGCACATGTTCACTTCTCTCCTTACTCGTCGTACTCTTCTCGAACACTCGAACTCTTTCTAGTACACGTACCATACTTCAGTCATCACTTCAGTTTCCAAAATCTTTGGAGTCACTACCTCCAAACTTGGTCATCTTACAAGCCTCGAATTTCTTCAAGGCCATTCCCGGTCTTCATGGTCCGATTCTGGTCGAACATATCCACGAACTCATACGATGGTTACCTAAAACCTGGGCCTAGCACCCTCGTTACCCCATCACCTGGCGGGACCACCTCGAGCTGACCCCACCTCAATCCGGGCTA
Organism: Przewalskia tangutica; assembly: GCA_029844215.1. NCBI lineage: Eukaryota > Viridiplantae > Streptophyta > Magnoliopsida > Solanales > Solanaceae > Przewalskia > Przewalskia tangutica. The sequence goes on along the minus strand of CM056720.1, from coordinate 107,450,286 downwards.
CGGGTTGACCCGCGAATGGTCCTCAACCCGACCCATAATCGCGCCAAACTCTTGTTCCCCGATCCAGAACAATCTTACCTATTCAAGTCCTGAAAGCTACCACTTTCATCTTACACAACCCAAGGAACTATCCCACTGGTACACCCTATGTATATAATGCTCTCTGACAAGGATCACCCGCAAAATCTTCTACTCGAGACGACCTTACATCTAAGGTCTCGACGTGTAATATTCTAAGGTTCACATCTTCCATACCCCCATACTTACCTTTTCAACTACCCATGTTCTCTAGATCACAATTTTACACAATGCTATCCAAACATAACACTCAATCATAAAATCATCATATCAAGCATACTAATCTCTAGAGGGTTAAGGATATACCTGTATCTACCGCTTCACTCTAGTCATAGGCCTGCCCTGCAGGGCGCATAGCTGTAGAAGGTGATGAACCAGCCATAGATCCTGAAGGCCGAGTCGTAACATCCGTGCTACCCCTGGTCGGACAGTTCCTCGCAAAATGGCAGGCTGCAAAAATAACAAGCTCCCTTGGCACCACGACACTCCCCAAAATGCGGTCTACCACATCGACCACACCGAGGTAGGGGTGGGACCGCCAACACCCCTACTCCCCGAAAACTGAACCCTCGAGCTCGACCGCTCACGAATACCTGGACGCCCGAAGGTTGTGGAGGACCACTGCATCTTGGCGAAAGTGCATAACTAGCTCTTCGAGGCGGTCCGCCTCGAAAGTCACCAAAGGACCCTGCTGTTCTGGCCCTCTTCTGCTGATCTCGGTCATTCCGTCGACCTCTCCGCTCCTCACATCCAAGTGCATAAGCCTGCATGCGGGCAATGTCCATGCGGTGAAGAGCTATGCGAACAAGCCTCGCCAAGTAGTCATCGAGCCGGTGGCGTGGCGGTGTACTCATCCTCCATATCGCTACTAACGGGGGACGTGCAGGCTAGTGAGTCAAACTCACATTGTACTCCCGAACCGTCGCCTCTGTCTCAAAGATCATAAATCTGTCGGCGTGCCCTCGCCATCCGCGAGGCAAGAAGTGAGTGAGGAATGCCTCTGAGAACTCGTCCCATATTGCTGGAAGTGCATGCTCTCCCCGGGACAGCTCCCATGAATCAAACCAGTCGACTGCAGTATCACGCAGCCGATGCGAACCTAAGACCACCGACTCGGTCTCCGAAGCCTTGATCACTCTCGCGATCCGTCAGAATCGCTTGATGAACTCGCGATCATCCTCGTGGCCTTGACCCGTAGAACTCGGCGGTGCAACTCGGAAAATCCGTAGCCTCAAACTATCCGATCTCGGGTGAACCACGGTGCTATTGGGCTGCTGCGTCGCCTATCCTCATGTCGGCCACAATCCCGCCAATAATCGGGCCATCTCCTTGTAACCCATCTCTCTGCTCCGGGTTGTGGGGACCTGAGGCTCAAGTATCGTGGCCTCGGTGGCTCTGCCTTTGCTCTAAACTCTGCTGGGGCTGGCGGCATCGTAGAATCTGCCGTCTGTAGCACCACCTCGGGTAAAGACTGGGCCTCTGTCCTGGTAACCCTCCGTGCTCTACTCGCAGATCCCTCTGCTTCCTTGCCCTTCTGGGCTCTGGTTGCCTTGCGTAGAGGCATAACTGGTACAAACGAAATCGTCGGAGGGTCGACTTATAACACGACTAAGGCACGATCTTAGAGTTAGAAGAATGAAACCAATCCTAAATGTCCTGCGACCTCACGATTATAGATGTAGTGCACAACACACCGATAATCAAGACTCTACTGAACACGATGCATAGACATTTTACGAGACTAATCGCTCGATACCACTTTTGTCACGACCCGACCGGGCGTGGTCGTGCCTACCGGGCACCTGGTGATACAACATCAGAGAAAATCAGCGGAAATAAAAACTTAAACATGAAACAAGAGTTATGATAATAAAACAGGCCAACCAAAACGGTTGTCTTCTTGCATATATACAGAAATTGAAGCCATAACCTTTACAACCCCGCCCACAACAAATTACGGACCTCAAGAGTGTTATAACAACAATGACGGGACGGGGCCCGCTATACCCCGAATGTAAGTACTACAACGGCGGGGACTATACCAAAGATAAGCCTCGAGAAATGGAGCTTCCCAAAACGTTTGACGTGATCCATGAGCGAGGATCAACAATCGCGTACCTCTACCTGCGGCATGAACGCGGCCCCGAAGGAGGTCAAGATAACATGTACCAAGTATGTGGCGAAAATCAGAACGAAATCATAATCCTAAATAAAGCAGAGACATGTATGACAACCAAACTACAGTTCACGACATAAAATCAGTCATGTCAAAGCAGGGACTCACGCCCTCAAAGTCATTACTCAAATATAACCAAGGGTCTCACGCCCACAATATCAATCATGCCCGCATCATGGCCACGCCCGGAATTCTCCATCGGTGTAGACATATCCGAGGATGCAATAACGATATCGGTAATCAACCGCCGCGTACGCGTACCTAATTCTTCATCGGTGCGACATGTCCATGTAACAACAATAACAATATATCGGGTAATCAACCTGCCGCGTGACACATGCCCCGGATCTGCGTTGGTGCGGCATGTCCATGTAACAACAATAACAATATATCGGTAATCAACCTGCCGCGTAGCCACATGCCCCGGATTCTGCGTCGGTGCGTATATGTCCATGTAACAACAATAACAATATATCGGGTGATTAACGCCGCGTAACGCGCATGCCCCGGAATTCTTCATCGGTGCGGACATGTCCATGTAACAACAATAACAATATATCGGGTGATTAACGCGCGTAGCCGCATGCCGGAATTCTTCATCTGCGAGACATGTCCATGTAACAACAATAACAATATATCGGGTGATTAACGCGCGTAACCGCATGCCCCGGAATTCTTCATCGGTGCGGACATGTCCATGTAACAACAATAACAATATACCGGCCCTCCATCGAGAGACGCGGTAGCATAGGAATACAACTTTTCACATAACAAGGCTATCACAAGCAAGCACAAGCAAATTACCATACTTCAATTCCCTTACAAATATCCATTCTTTCACAAGAAGTCACCTGATACTATCGGTGTGTTGTGCACCACATCTATAATCAGGAGGCTGCAAGACATTTAGGATTGTTTTCTATTCTTCTCTCTCTGAGATCGTGCAGTAGAGTTGTCATAGTAGGTTGAATCCTCTCTGACCTATTCTTATGTATCAGTTATGCCTCCACGGAGGGCGACCAGGGCCCAGAAGAGCAAGGCAGCAGCAGGAGCTTCTAGTGGTCCACAGAGGGTTACCAGTACTCAGGCCCATATTATGCCTGAGGTTGTGGCTCGAGCAGCGATTTCGATTCGCCAGCGGTGTTAGAGGAGCCGAGAAACGTGCCGGCTCGAGGTTCCAATACCCGAGCCTCCAGTTCCGCAGCCAGGGGCAGAATTTAGAGATTATGGAGAGCAGATCAGGTTATTGACTAGCATAGTGGTAGGGCAGCGCCGACAGGAGCAGGTAGCTAACCCTAGAGCCGACAGTTTGAGGATTCGGGATTTTCTGGGTTGTAGTCCACCCGAGTTCTATGGTTCGAGATCTGAGGATGATCCTCAGGAGTTCGTTCGGCAGCTACAGCGGACTATGCAGGTACTTAGGGCCTCGGAGACAGAGTCAGTTGTGTTAGCTTCTTACCGGTTACGCGATATTGCGTTGAACTGGTTTGAGTCTTGGGAGCTGTCGAGGGGTGTGGGTGCTCGTCCAGCAGTTTGGGGTGAGTTCACAGAGGCCTTTCTTGATCACTTTTTGCCTCCTGAAATGAGGAGAGCCCGTGTTGATAGGTTCTTGTCATTGAGGCAGAATGGGAGGACCATCAGGGAATACAACCTGGAGTTTGACTCGTTGGCCAGGTATGCGCACACTATTGTGGCTGATATGGCGGACAAAGTTCACCGTTGTATGATGGGACTAAACCATTATATGATTACTGCATGCCTGGGAGTGGCCCGTTCAGCCCGGTATGGATATTGCCAGGATGCAGGCTTATGCGCAGGGGATAAAGGACAGAGAGAGAGAGGATCAGCTAGACTCAGGCAAGCCCAAGAGGGCCAGGAAAGCAGGGTTCCAGGGCAATTCGCGAGGCGGACAGCCTCAGTAGCAGACTAGGTCCACATTTCAGCCGACACAGAGTGCTCCTTCCCGGTCTTCTGGCCGGAGGTTTGGTCGCCGGGATATTCGGAGCGGTCGGGCTCGAGTGCGAGTTCACATGTCAGGGTAGTAGCCAGGGGAAGCCACCTTTGCCCCGGTGTGGTCGCTGTGGTAGATTCCATTTTGGGGAGTGTCGTACTACTTCGACAGCTTGCTATGCTTGCGGCCAGCAGGGCCATTTGGTGAGAGACTGTCCGACCAGAGGTGGCACTGGTGGGATATTCATGCACCGGTAGGCCGTGACAGAGGCCGTGGTGGAGGTTCCCAGTTTTAGCAGTCCTTTGAACCGCCAATATGATTTCAGGTATATTTTTGACCCCTTTAGAGACTTGTATGCATGATGAGGTTGTTGTAAGTTTAAGTGTCATGAACGATTAATATTGAGACTATGTATGTATGCTAGAATAACTTGGAAGTACGAAAAGGTAATCCTTTTAGACCATGAATGGGAATAAATAGTGATGGTGCACACTTTGCATTTGTTTTCTAGTGTTGCTTATGATGAATGGATATGCATGTGTGATGTATTAGGGCCATATGTGGCATAATTAGGTTTCATTAAGAGTAGTTGTATGTGACTTTGTCGAGAAACATTAGATTGAACTCCGAAAGAACATTCGAGGACGAATGTTTCTAAGGGGGGAAGAATGTTACACCCCGAAATTCCAGGACATGTTTATAAGAACGTACGTAAGAACTCAAATGTGAAGATTTGAGACTACGTAAATTTTTATCAGAATTATGGAATTGTCGGAAAACAGAATATTGCGACGAATGGGAGGGCGATACGTGTCACCCCCCTAAATTGGTCTTGGACGAAATGGCATGGGTAAAAGGGTCATTTGACCATAAGTTAGATGACCAAGTCTTGCTAAGTCTTGAAGCTTGACATTGTTGACTTGTCAAAGGGCCACTTGGGCTTGATCCTAGTGAAAAATATCTAAGACACACGTATGTACTAATGTTGGTCATGTGGTGTTTGGTTATTGATTTTCGGGCCTTGAAAAAGGTGGAAAAGTATGTAGAAACAAAGGAAGTGCTGCCCGATTTTCCGTAGAATAATAGACCTTACACTTAGTATGATTCTACGTTAAAAAGCTAGGAGTTGATAGACATGTTATGATTAATATAGGTTGAAGTACTACGAGTAGCGTATTCTACTTGAAGGGTGGAAAAGCTAGCAAGGTTAAAGTACTTTAGATCATTTTGCTACTTGTCGATAATCGTCGCGAGGTATGTGAACCTCTTCCTTCTTTTGGCATGATCCTACGTATGAAATAGCCATGTGATATTATTTCATGATTCCTTCTACTCTTAGAAGTTAAGAGGTATTCACGTTGTTGATTCTAAGTTAAAGGTATGTCTAAGTTATCCTAAGTCCTTACCAAGTCTTATGGGGGATGTTGGTAAGAAGTGTTAGGAAGTTATGAAGTGTGAATTAAAGGCCACACCGAAAATCGGGCGTGGTGGTGCCTTACCGGGCACCTAGCGATACATACATCGAGAGAAAAATCAGCGGAACATAAAACATGAGTCATTATACAAGAGATATAATAATTTAACAGCCAACCAAAGCGGTTGCCTTAGTATATACATAAACACGAGCAGTTTAATCCTTTTACAACCACCGCCCACAATATTACTACAGACTCTAAGATATCTGATGACTATGACGGCGGGGCCGCCATACCCTGAATGTACAAGAACTTACAACTCGAGAACACCTACAAAAGATAAGCCTCGAGAAAGCGGAGCTTCAAATCTGTTGGCGTGATCCTATGGCGAGGATCCACGGCCGATGTACCTCTACTGCGGCGTGAACGCGGCCCCGAAGGAGGTCGAAGACAACGGTACAGTATGTGAAATCGTACAATCAGTAAATGAAATCATACTAGTCTATATAAAGCGGGAGACATGTATGATAACCAAACTCGATTCACAACATAAAGCGATCATCACTCCAATATAACTATGGGTCTCACGCCCACAACATCAATCAGGGTCGCATCATGGCCGCATGCCCCCGGAATACTGCATCGGTGTAGACATGTCCATGTGACCTCAACAACAAGACAGCAATCCAGATGGAAGCATACCCGTGCGCTACGCATCGTGTCAGTATGTCCAAAGGGAAACAATAAGACAACTTTCCAAATGGACGCATACCCGTGCGCTACGCATCGTGTCAGTATGTCCAGAGGGAAACAATAGGACGGCATTCCAAATGGACGCATACCCGTGCGCTACGCATCGTGTCAGTATGTCCAAAAGGAAATCACAAGGCGATAATCAAAATGGAAACATACCCGTGCGCTACGCATCGTGTCAGTATATCCAAAGCGATTAACAACAATAATACTATCAACAGGAACGTACCCGTGGAATTTCTCCGTCACTGCCGGCACGTCCAAGTAAGTTCTCAACAAGTCAACCGACCCTCCATCGAGAGACGCGGTAACACAGAAATACAACGCTTTGCACAACAAAGGTTATCACAATAAGCATAGCCAAGCTTCACAACAACAAGCATAGGCAAGTTTCACAACAACACAAAGTACTTTCATTTTATACCAAAGTCCGGGGTTTTAACCCCAAAGTACTACATACGTAAGTTCTTTTAAAAGAGATCCATTTCTTTTATAAAAGTCACCCGATACCCGTAGTATTAGAATGACCAACCCACCTTCCTTTTCAAAACCAAGTAACAACATTCTTTTCCTAAGTTCCAGTTTGCCTAGTTTCAATTACTCAAGCTTCTCATTTTCAAATGGTTTCATAGTTCCCAAACTTAATCACTTGATTCCTTTTAGAACAATTAAGTAACATATGTCATATCGTGAGTAGTTTATTCTTGTTTATAACGATCTTATTACAGGACCATGATCTAGAAAATGTAATATCATTTTGTCTCATCTTAGCTTCTATGCGGATGGAGGTTTCTCTTGGTTTTAATACAACACATCATTATTCAATACATTTTCCTTTATTAACTGCAATGGTGCATCGATACACATTCGATTCGAAATCGATGAAACATTATCCCTTTAAAACCAAGTACTCATTACTCACGAATGAGGTTTCACACAAACATCCACATTAAAACAAATAAGTTAAGTCTCTTATCTTATAAGATCAAGTCTCTTAACTTCTAACATCGATAAACCATTTTCACTACATAAGGTCGTTATAACTAACTTCCCATAAAGCTATTATAACACCTATGTTTTAAACCAACCAAATCACTTAGCACGTATGCGTCTGCGTACTACATAGTTCACAACAATCATGCTAGAAAAGATAGGAAGAGGTTCACATACCTCGCGACGATTTATCGACAATAAGCAAAATGCTCCAAGTACTACAACGCACTAGCCCTTTCCACTCCTCGAGTAGAATACGCTACTCTTAGTACTTTCACCTATAAAGGTCACAAACGTCTATTAACCCCAAAACATAAGTTTCTATCTTTCTATAGAAACTTCGGCGACTTCCCGCATGCAGCGTAAATCTCTCCTCTATCGAGGCGGCTACCAAGCCAACGAGGGTTTACACGTCTAACCTGACGTGTACAATTCTACACAACTCTTTGTCTGATCTATGTAAATACAGATTTAGTTCGATTCTTAATTCTTGAGCTTAAGTCAAAAGACATTGCGAATACTAAGTATAGTTCCATATATAGTATACTTCAACTATATATCCTAACAAACATGTAATTTCCAATTACAATAGAGGACAAGATAATTACCTCGATAAGCCCAAAATTATCCGAGTTTAATGTCGCTCCGAGCAAGGTTTAGCTCGCTCAGTGCGCTCCAAACCACTCGAACAACCCTTAGAAGTTCTAACCAACTTCTACTCAATTACTTGACCAACTATGAAGATTTCCTTAGGGTTTCGGTTTGAGACTAAAAAGGACAAAAGGTAGTATTTCGGACTCTACGTAAAGAGGTATCTTTGGAATACTACAAGGTACAAGGCTAAGGTATTTTGGGCATTATAACAATACTAGGGAGTATTTCTATACCTGACAAAGGTATTATCACGAAAACAACTAGGCTGGGGTACCCACGGCTAGCACCACAAAGGGGACCGCTTCTCGGCCAAAGGCCACAAGGAGGAGGAGGAGAGGCTTAGGACGAGGCTACTAGAGGAGGAGGGATTTCAAGACTTAGACAAAGTGAGGTGAATGAATAAGTCTTCACAAGGGAGGTATTTATAGCAAACCCAGGCCAACCAATGGCCAAGATCTAGCCAAGTGCAAGGCAAGTGTAAGGCCAAGATCAAGCCAAGTGCACCCTAGACCCTACTCCTTAAAACCCTCACAAATATCTACACAAATATCAAGCCCAACTTGCCCCTTGTTTTTCGCCAAGTGCGCCCCACTTGTCTCCATTGTGAGGTGACACATGTCACCCTCCGTTGGTCGAATGTTTCGTCTCTCGGAAAAATCCGCAAAAAACAAAGCGACATAGCGAATTTTCCGCTTCGCAAGTTACTGTAAGCGTTTCGTCGAAACGACTCTAACCGTGTTGTGCCCGAATGTAAAATCGGCCAAGGGTGCCACGTGGGGTGACACGTGTCGCCCCCGATTCGCCGAATATTTCGTCTTGAAAATATCCAATTTAACGAAATCTCAAAACAAAGCGGGCCCAAAGCGTAAATTTCTCCGTGGGCCCACGTGACCATTCAGAAAATAAAATTCCATAATTCTCTAATATTCGGGAAGTCAGAATACCAAATCTGGGAATCCATTCCCGTTAACGAACCTTTTTCCTTCACAAAACGGAAACTTTTCCGTGGAAAAATCACCTCTTTCTTCCTTTCCAATCTTTCTGCGCGTATTCTCGTCGTCGTCCTCGCATACATACTCTGGAAATCACGGGTATAACATTCTCCTCCTTAGAAACATTCGTCCGAATGTTCCTTCCTGAACGGATATCGAAGAAGCTCTTCTAACAAATTGCCAACGCCACGGCAGTCGCGAAATAACACACGTTATCTTCCTTCCTTACTCGTCGTGCCCTTCTCGAACACTTGAACTCTTCTAGCATACGTACCACACTTGATCATCGCCAGTTCCCAAAACCTTGGAGTCACCACCTCAAACTTGGTCATCTTACTAACCTCAAACTTCCTTAAGGCCATTCGGCCTTTACGAACCGCTTCGGTCGAGCGCGTCCACGAACTCATACGATGATCATACAAACTTGGGCCTAGCATCCTCGTGACCTACCACCTGGCGGGACCACCCAGAACTGACCCACCTTAATCCGGGCTACGGGTTGACCCGTATCACGTCCTCAACCCGACCACAACCGTGCCAAACTCTTGTTCCCGATCCGAACAATCTTACTAATTCACATCATGAAAGCTACCACTTCCATCTCACACTACCCACGGACTTATCACACAAATAAATCCCACGTATACTACTACTCGATAAAAGTCAAACATAAAATGAATCTTTAATCTCAAGACGACCTTACCCCAAGGTCTCGATCGTGACATAGTCTAAGGTTCATACTTACCATGCCCCCATCGTAACCTCCCAACTAAACATGTTTTCAAACTCACAATATCACAATGCTATCCGTTACATAGCACACAATAATGAGATCATCATAACAAGCGTACCAAAACTCTAGAGGTTAAGGATATGCACAAGCTCTTTGCTCACTCTAATCATAGGCACGCCTGCCAGTAGGCGCTATAGTAGAAGGTGATAAACCAGCCACGGATCACGAAGGTGAGTCGTAACATCCGCGCTTCCCTTGGTGGACAGTTCCTCGAAAAATGGCCTGCTGTCGCATGCAAAACAAACTCCCAATCTAGCACGACACTCTCCAAAATGGAGTCTACCACAATGGTCACAACGAGGTAGGGGTGGCTTGGTGGTTAACACCCTCTTCTGCCGAAAATCTGAACCCTTGGAGCCACGACCTGCTCACGAAGGCGGTGGAGGACCACTGCATGCGGTGGGGGTATATAACTAGCTCTGCTGGCGGTCGCCTCGAAAGCCACCAAGGACCTGCCGTCACGGCCCTCTTCTGCGATCCGGTCATTCCGTCGACCCTCCGTGCCTCACATCTGGTGCATGAGCTGCGTGCGGGCAATGTCCATGCGGCTGAAGAAACACCGCACAAGACTTCGGCCATATAATCATCAAGCGGTGGCGTAGCGATGCACCTATCCTCCATATCTGCAACTAAGCGCGAGGACATATCGAGCGAAAGAATCGAACTCGACATTGTACTCCACGACGGTCGCGCCTGTCTCGATAACAAAAATCTGCCGGCCGTGCCCTCGCCATCTGCGGAGGCAAGTGCGTGAGAAAGCCCCGAAAACTCATCCCATCTGCTGGAGGTGCATGCTCTCCCGGAAAGCTCCGTGAATCAAACCAATCGGCTGCGGTATCACGCGGCCGATGCGAACAAAGTCCGCGGACTCGGTCTCTGAAGCCTTGATCACCGCGTGATCGAATCGCGGATGAACTCCTGCGGATCATCCTCGAGCCTCGACGTAAAACTGCGGCGGGCTACAACTCAGAAAGTCCGTAGCCTCAAACTATACGCTCGGGGTGAACCACGGTGCTCTGGGCGGGCTGCTGCGTCGGCTGTCCTCATCTCGGCCTGACCACGGCGACAAGCGGGCCATCTCGCGTAACCCGTCTCCTGCCCCGGTGTGGACTGGAGGCTCGGTCTTGTAGTCTCATCGGCCACGGCTGCGGCTCTAAACTCTCGGTCTTTGTGGCGTCGCGAAACCGCCGTCGGCACAACCTCGGTCTTGTGCGGGCTGCGCCTCGTACTCCTCTTATCTCACTAGCGGCACCCTCGGTGCCTTGCCATTCGGGCTCTGGTTGCCTTCGCGGAGGCATAATCGTAAAAACGAGATACGTCGGAGAGTACAACTTACAACATGACTAAGGCACGATCTCGGAATGAGAAGAATGGAAACCAATCCTAAATGTCCTATAGCCTCACGATTATAGATGTGGTGCAACACACGATAATCAAGACTACTGAACACGATGCATCAGACACTTTCCGAGGATTAATCGCTCGATACCACTATGTCACACCCCGAAAATCGGGCGTGGTGGTGCCTTACCGGAGCACCTAGCGATACATCATCGAGAGAAAAATCAGCGGAACATAAAACATGAGTCATTATACAAGAGATATAATAATAATTTAACAGGCCAACCAAAGCGGTTGCCTTAGTATATACATAAACACGAGCAGTTTAATCCTTTTACAACCACGCCTGGCGGTACTACAGACCTCAAGATATCTGATGACTATGACCGGGACAGGCCGCCATACCCCGAATGTACAAGAACTTACAACTCGGGAACACTGCAAAAGATAAGCCTCGAGAAAGCGGAGCTTGAATGCGCTGGCGTGATCCTATGGCGAGGATCCACGACCGATGTACCTCTACTGCGGCATGAGCATGGCCGAGGTCGATCTACAATTACAGTATGTGAAACTGTACAATGTTGTAAATGAAATCATACTAGTCTATATAAAGCAGGAGACATGTATGATAACCAAACTACAGTTCACAACATAAAGCGATCATCACTCGATATAACTATGGGTCTCACGCCCACAACATCAATCGGTCGCATCGCGGCGCGTGCCGAATCTTGCATCGGTGTAGACATGTCCATGTGACCTCAACAACAAGACAGCAATCCAGATGGAAGCATACCCGTGCGCTACGCATCGTGTCAGTATGTCCAAAGGGAAACAATAAGACAAATTTCCAAATGGACGCATACCCGTGCGCTACGCATCGTGTCAGTATGTCCAGAGGGAAACAATAGGACGGCATTCCAAATGGACGCATACCCGTGCGCTACGCATCGTGTCAGTATGTCCAAAAGGAAATCACAAGGCGATACTCAAAATGGAAACATACGCGCGCTCGTCGTGTCGATATATCCAAAGCGATTAACAACAATAATACTATCAACGAGAGCGTGCGTGGAATTTCTCGTCACCGCAGACGCGTCAAGTAAGTTCTCAACAAGTCAACCGACCCTCCATCGAGAGCGGTAACACGGAAATACAACGCTTTGCACAACAAAGGTTATCACGATAAGCGTAGCCAAGCTTCACAACAACAAGCATAGGCAAGTTTCACAACAACACAAAGTACTTTCATTTTATACCAAAGTCCGGTTTTAACCCCAAAGTACTACATCGTAAGTTCTTTTAAAAGAGATCCATTTCTTTTATAAAAGTCACCCGATACGTAGTATTAGAATGACCAACCACCTTCCTTTTCAAAACCAAGTAACAACATTCTCTTCCTAAGTTCCGGTTGCCTAGTTTGATTACTCGAAGCTTCTCATTTTCAAATGGTTTCATAGTTCCCAAACTTAATCACTTGATTCCTTTTTAGAACAATTAAGTAACATATGTCATATCGTGAGTAGTTTATTCTTGTTTATAACGATCTTATTACATGACCGTGATCTAGAAAATGTAATATCATTTTGTCGTCTTAGCTTCTATGCAGATGGAGGTTTCTCTTGGTTTTAATACAACACATCATTATTCAATACATTTTCCTTTATTAACGCTGCAATGGTGCAGCCGATACACGTTCCGATTCCGAAATCGGTAAAACATTATCCGCTTTAAAAACCAGTACTCATTACTCACGAATGAGGTTTCACACAAACATCCACATTAAAACAAATAAGTTAAGTCTCTTATCTTATAAGATCAAGTCTCTTAACTTCTAACATCGATAAACCATTTTCACTACATAAGGTCGTTATAACTAACTTCCCATAAAGCTATTATAACACCCTATGTTTTAAACCAACAAATCACTTAGCACGTATGCGTCTACCGTACTACATAGTTCACAACAATCATGCTAGAAAAGATAGGAAGAGGTTCACATACCTCGCGACGATTTATCGACAATAAGCAAAATGCTCCAGTACTACAACGCACTGGCCCTTTCCACTCCTCGAGTAGAATACGCTACTCTTAGTACTTTCACTATAAAGGTCACAAACGTCTATTAACCCCAAAACATAAGTTTCTATCTTTCTATAGAAAATTCAGACACCTCCCCGCAATGACAGCGTAAATCTCTCTCTATCGAGGCTACCAAGCCAACCGGGGTTTACACGCCTAAGGGCGTGTACAATTCTACACAAGCCTCTTTGCAATACGATCTATGTAAATACTGATTTAGTTGATTCTTAATTCTTGGGCTTAAGTCAAAAGACATTGCGAATACTAAGTATAGTTCCATATATAGTATACTTCAACTATATATCTAACAAACATGTAATTTCCAATTACAATAGAGGGACAAGATAATTACCTCGATAAGCCCAAAATTATCCGAGTTTAATGTCGCTCCTGAGCAAGGTTTAGCTCCACTCCGTGCGCTCCAAACCACTCCAAACAACCCTTAGAAGTTCTAACCAACTACTCAATTACTTCAACCAACTATGAAGATTTCCTTAGGGTTTCGGTTTGAGACTAAAAAGGACAAAAGGTAGTATTTAGGACTCTACGTAAAGAGGTATCTTTGGAATACTACAAGGTACAAGGCTAAGGTATTTTGGGCATTATAACAATACTAGGGAGTATTTCTATACCACAATGACAAAGGGTATTATCTAAAACAACTAGGCTAGGGGTACCCGCGGCTAGCACCACAAAGGGGACCGCTTCTCGGCCAAAGGCCACAAGGAGGAGGGAGGGGAGAGGCTTGGGGACGAGAGCTACTAGGAGGAGGGATTTCAAGACTTAGACAAAGTGAGGTGAATGAATAAGTCTTCACAGGGAGGGTATTTATAGCAAACCCAGGCCAACCAATGGCAAGATCTAGCCAAGTGCAAGGCAAGTGTAAGGCCAAGATCAAGCCAAGTGCACCTAGACCTACTCCTTAAAACCCTCACAAATATCTACACAAATATCAAGCCCGACTTGCCCCTTGTTTGACGCCAAGTGCCACTTGTCTCCGTTGTGAGGTGACACATGTCACCTCCGTTGGTCCGAATGTTTCGATCTCTCGGAAAAATCCGCAAAAAACAAAGCGACATAGCCGGAATTTTCCGCTTCGCAAGTTACGCAAGCGTTTAGTCGAAAACGACTCTAGCAAGGTGTTGTGCCCAAATGTAAAATCGGCCAAGGGTGCCACATGGGGTGACACGTGTCGCCCCGGTCAGAATATTTCGTCTTCCGAAAATATCAATTTCTGAAATCTCAAAAACAAAGCGGGCCCCACAAACCGTAAATTTCTCCGTGGGCCCACGTGACCATTTCCGAAAATAAAATTCCATAATTCTCTAATATTCCAGGAAGTCCGAATACCAAATCTGGGAATCCAATTCCCATTAACGAACCTTTTTCCTTCACAAAAACCGGAAACTTTTCCGTGGAAAAATCACCTCTTTCTTCCTTTCCAATCTTTCTGCCGTATTCTCGTACGTACGTCCTCGCATACATACTCTGGAAATACGGGGTATAACAAAAGCTTTGTGCCTTGATTTAATTGAAGTAAGTAAGTTGATTTTATGTTTGAAAATGACTTGAATTTATATGTGAAAAGGGGATTGATTTTAAAAGTGGAAGTTATATGATTTTAAAGAGAATAAGCTACTTGGTTTTGGAAGTGTATGAAACTTTATTTTTCAAGATTGTGGGACTTGATTTCTAAAGTGTAGATGACATGATTTTATAAGTATAAGTAAATGGACTTTAAAGAATGTATGTTATGAAGTTTTAAGACTATGAACTTTGATTTTCTTTAAAGGATTATGAAACATTATTTTTCAAGTTATAGGACTTGATTTCTAAAGTATAAGCGACATGATTTTAAAGAGTATATGATACGAGGTTTTAAGACTATAAATCTTGATTTTATAAGTGGAAATGACTTGATTTAAAAAGTATGGCTTCTTGATCTATTTCAAAAGTTAAGAAGATTGATTTCAAAAGAGTATGTAACTTGAGTTTTAAAAAGAAGAATTTATTTATTTAAAGGAGAGGGAGTGGCATGATTCTTTTATAAGTATGTATGTACGTAGTATTTTTGGGTTTAGTTTCCCTAATTTTGCAAGAATAAAAGTGTCTTAAGTTCTCTAAAATGAAAGGTTGTTATAATAGCTTTATTGGAGGTTGTTATAACGACTTAAGAAGAAGTGAAAAGATGGTTTAATAATGTTATGTAAGGAAAATCACACCGAGCCTACAAATAGGCCGGATTATGTTATGAGGTACACCGAGTCTACAAATAGGCCGAATTATGTTATGAGATACACCGAGCCTACAAATAGGCCGGATTATGTTATGAAATACACCGATCCTACACATAGGCCGGGTTACGTCATCTTACACCGAGCCCCACAGCGGGCTGATTATGCTACATGATTCCACAATGCACCGAGGCCACAGCGGGCGGATTATGCTACATGATTCCACAAGACAAGCCCCAGCGGGCGGATTATGCTACATGATTCCACGATGCACAGGCCCCGGGAGGCGGATTATGCTACGATTCCCAGATGCAAGAGCCCCACAGGCGGGCCGGATTATGCTACATGATTCCACAGTACACCGAGCCCCATAGGCGGGCCGGATTTTGCTACATGATTCCACAGTACACCGAGCCCCACAGGCGGGCCGGATTATGCCACATGATTCATCAGTACACCGTGTCCCGCAAATGGGCCGGATTACGTTATTACGTATGGATAATCAAAGTAAGCTCCCAAATAAGAAGTCCCTCCATAAAGGGTCGGATTATGTTATGTAAGGTATGTAAGTTATGTGGAAAAACTTGATTAAATTCTTAAGTATGTATGTAAGAATATGATGTTAACTTTTATTGAAAGAAGGAAAAGAACGGTTAATATACGATTGATTTGAGAGTTAAAATGACAGTAGGATCTGGTATTTTTTTTTATACTTGCCCCTGTCATTCTTTTATACAGTTATGATGTGGTTACTGTACCTTATTTTTGTTTCATACTAAATTTTTGTTATCGACCCTTCGGGGGGGCTGCGTTCATGCCCGCAGGTGTTAGGTACACAGGTTGGTGATCCTTGCTCTTAGGATCTCTGTTCAGTTTCTGGGAAGAAGCTCCATTCACTCCGGAGGCTTATCTTTTGGGTACGGTTTCCCTGATGTTGTAGATTTATGTACATTCAGGGGTATGTGGAGCTCTGTCATACGATTGTAATTCTTAGAGGTCTGTAGTCATATCTTGTAGGTCGGTTTGAAAAAAAGAAGAAGGATGTAACTGCATTTGGTTGAGTATATGTATATGTGTCCAGGGAGGTAGCCTTATCGGCTAACCTGTTGTTTATTTCTTGTTGATTTATTTTATAAGTTTCATGTATGTTCCGCTGATTATCTCTGATGTATACCTGTAAGGGTGCCCAGGTAGGGCACCAGTCGCGGGCCCGGGGTCGGGTCATGACAATAGGACTATTTCACCCGCATAGGTCCGGTGGACCCGCAATGAGTACAAACGCCGCACTCACATCATGCGTAGCAAATCCATGGAATAAGTAGTAACCCGGGGGTTTACCTGCAGAATAACATAACACTAGTACAACCGGCTATCATACATAACATAAGCACCACCAACTTATCATACGTAACATAAGCATCACCGGCTTATCATAAATATCATAAGCAGGTTAAGAAATCCCCTAACTTCTTATTAGCCTTAATTATCATGCACTTTCATTTTATTTTACTTAAGGCACTAACATGTCATTAAAAATACGGGAATTTAACCCAAAGTACTATGTACCTTTATCCTTTCAAAAATGACTCTTTCTCGTATAAAGCCCCCAAGATACTAGCACCCGTAGTATCAAGGCTTGTCTACTTTTCAAAGCAAGTCACTACACCTTTAGAAATACATTTTCTTAGGCTTCTAAACCAAGTGACCCTTACTTTAAAACTTTAAGCAATTGATACCTTTAAACCAATTTGTCATTCTTTATTTCAAGTCATTTATCTTGTTTACTTTACTAGAATAAACCATTTTTTTAACTTCCCATAAAGTTATTATAACCAACTTTCCATAAAGCAGTTATACTAACTTTATGCTTTAGAAACTAAGACATCTTTAACCTTTAAAACAAATGAATTAATTCTCTAACTCAACCAACTTGGACATTATTAAAACAAGTCAAGGATATCAAACGAAACTAAATTCATTTAAATCTCGTACTTCTACCGTACTATACATTTATAACTACTCATGCTCAAGAGATAAGAAAAGTTCCACATACCTTTTCGGTTCAATCCACTTGCTAAGTCCAATATGCCGTACGTAGTATGTCAACCTTGACAAGCCCTAATGTAACTACAAGATCCAAAGTCGCTCCTTAGCAACTTAGCTCTTTTCCTTCAGGCTCCAATCCGCCATTTGAAGCCCTTAGAAGTTCATAAACAACTTTCCTTCAATTTCCAAACAAAACCTATGAAAACGAGTTAGGTTTTCACCTTGCGACTAATGTAAAAATATGGTTTTTCCGGGATCTTTCTATAGAGATATACTTGTAATACCCTTAGGAACCTTGGTTTAAAGTATTGGGATTATTGAACCACAAACGAAGTTTTTTTTGTGTGGCTAGATGGCAAACTCGAGAGCTTCAAGAACAAGAACAAGATTTCTAATTTTTCTCTAAGTTTTAGAGCCTTGTCTTGCTACTTAGGATGATTATATAATACAATGGAGGGTCTAGATTAAAACATTTGCGTGGCTTGGATGAATTTCAATTAAAAAAATATAGTCAAGTGGCTCATTGACTTAGTCAATTATATCAAGCTTAGCTTAGTCAAGACTTTATCATCTTTGCCTTGGTCATTTGACCTCTTTACCCTTGGTCCAATTCGACCAAGACCATCTAAGGGGGGTGACATGTGTCACCCTCCCATTCATCGTAATATTTCGCTTCCCGACACTTCCAAAATTCCGATAAATTCTACAAGTCTAAAATCTTAACGTCCTGATTTCTTACGTACGTTCTTATATACATGTCCTGGAATTACGGGGTGTAACAACATACCTCTAAGAATTTTTACATAACCACTGTGACGGGACAGGGCCCTTCCATACCTCTGAATGTACATAAATCTACAACATCAGGGAAACTGTACCAAAAGACAAGCCTCCGGAGAAATGGAGCTTTCCAAGAACTGATCAGTGATCCTAGGAACAAGGATCTGCAACCTGCTTACCCCTACCTGAAACATGAACGCAGCCCCCGAGGAAAGGGGGTCAGTACAAAATATGTACCAAGTATGTAAAACTGGAAATACTGTAATTTACATCATAAGTCTAAAATAAAGCTGGAGACATGTATGATAACCAAATTAACAGTATACTGTGTCTTACTAACAATGAGAGTAACAAAAATAAACATTTTCGGTTCTTAAAATAGGAAACATGTGATTAACCTAGGACCATCCGCCCGTAGTATTATCACGCAATCCTACTCCTGAGACTATTTCACCCGCATAGGCCATGTGGACCCGCATGAGGTAATTTCCTCGCATAGGACTGGTCCGCCCTACATGGGACTATTTCACCCACATGAGCCCTACGAACTCACATGAGGTAACTTCCTCGCATCGTGGGAAGCAAATCCACGGAATATGCAAAATGCAACATACCCGGGGAATGACCCCGTGAAGAATAATATAACACAAGCACAGCCGGCTACCATAAATAATATAAGCAAGTTAAGAAATCCCTTAACTTCTTGTTAGACTTAATTAGCATGCACTCTCATTTTATTTAACTTAAGGCACTAACATATCATGAAAAATCCGGAAATTTAACCCCAAGTACTACGTACTTCTAACCTTTTAAAATGACTCCTTTTCGTATAAAAACCCCAAGATACTAACACCCGTAGTATCAAGGCATATCTACTTTCCATATCAAGTTACTACGCCTTTAGAAATTCATTTCAAGGCGTTGAAATCAATTCTTCCATTTTCGAAACTTAAGTAACTTATACCTTTAAACAAGTTACCCTTCTTTAAATCAAGTCTTTGATCCTCTTTTGAAACCGATCAAGTAAACCATTCTTTTAACTTCCCATAAAGTCGTTATAACCAACTTCCCATAAAGCCGTTATAACAACTTTATGCTTTAGAAAACTAAGGCATTATCATCCTTTAAAATCAAGTGAGTTAATTCTCTAACTCAACTAAACTTAGACATCCTTATATCAAGTCAATGATATCAAAACAAAAACTGAATTCCTTTAAAATTCGTACGTCTACCGTACTATACCTTTATAAAAACTCATGCTCAAGAGATAGGGAAAAGTTCCACATACCTTTCCGGCTCAATCCACTCGCTAAGTTGACTATGTCGCACGTATAACGTCAACCTATATGACCATAATACGTCTATCAACTTCTAGTTTTCCAACGTAGAATATTTCTAAGTATAAAGTCTCTTATTCTATGGAAAATTGGGCAGCACTTCCTTTGTTTCTACGTACTTTTCCACCCTTTTCAAGGCCCGTATTTAACAACCAAACATGCCACATTTAAGGCTCAACAAGTCATCTATCCAAAGGGGATTACACACCTTACCGGACGTGTAAAATTCTAGCCCACAATTTATATAAAACAGTCCAATATTAAATGTCATCCTCGGCTACAATGTACAACCACATATAATCCTTTCCAATTCCTTTTCAATCCATATTGTCGTTCTAACATGTTATATAGTCGCAAACAATTTTTAACAACTATAATCCCTTCTTTATATAACATGCGACGACTAAAACTAATAACTAAATTGAATCACAATCTTATGGCTAACATGCAACTTTCGGATTTTTGCTTCCAAATATTCCATAACACTTATCAATCTTCATTATATATATCTCATGCTTGTATATATATAACTACAACAACATGAAATCTTTAATCACTAGGACGACAAGATTGTTACCTTGATAAGCCTCAAATATAACTTCAAGATTCAAAGTCGCTCCTTAGCAACTTAGCTCCTTTCCTTCATGCTCCAATTCGCTATTTGAAGCCCTTAGAAGTTGTTACACCCCGTAAGTCCAGGTCATGTAAAAGAGAATGTACGAAAGGAAACAATACTTGGAAATTGGTACGAAAGGGAGAATTGTTTTTCCGACGGAAAATCTTCCGAACATCGGTAAGGAAAAATGTTCGTTGTTGAGAATTGGATTCTCAAAAGGCATTATTTGAAGAGTATGGAACTCTTAACCTTATGGAAATTTATTTTTTTACGGATTTGGTCACGTGGGGCCCACCCGAGGAATTTTACTTTTTTGTGGGGCCCACGAGGGTTACGGAATTTTATGGATGAATGAGAGGGCGACACGTGGCACCCCCACATGTAGTCTTGGACGAAATTTAGTGAGGGTATAATGGTCATTGACCACCTTGGAAGATTAGTCTTGCTAGCATGACATTGTTGACTTGTCAACTTGTCCACATGGGCTTGATCCTAGTGAAACCCATCCAAGCCTCACATTTGTTGTAATCTAAGCCCTCCAATGTGTTTTAAATACTACACTAGTAGCAAGACTTGGCATTTCTACACTTAGAAAAATTAGAAACATTGTTATTCTTCAATACATGCTCTCGGGTTCAAGGCCTTGCCAACAAGAAAAATTTGTAGTTTTGATCCATTAGCCACAAGACTTAAACCCAAGGTCCCTAAGGGTATTGTAAGGATATCTCAATAGAAAGATTTCAGAAAAACGACGTTTTATTATTAGTCATGGCGTAAACTTAAGGAGTTCTTCAACTTTGAAGTTGGAACTTGAAGATGGGTTCTTCATAGGCTTCTTAGGAGTGCTTGGAGCGGATTGGACTTAAAGGAAAGAGCTAAGAAATATTCTAAGGCGCGACTTTGAATCTTGGAAATTTTAAGGGCTTGTAAAGGTATAATCTTGTCGTTTTAGTAATTAAGATTGCTTGTTGTTGTAGCTATGGATATTAGAAAGCATGAGTTATATTGTATGAAGTTTGATAAGTATATTGGCTATTGGAACCCTAATCCGAAAACTAGCATGTTTAGCTTTAAGATTACAATTCAAGTCGATTATTAGTTTAAGTCGTCGCATGTTGTATAAAGAAGGAAATTGTAGTTGTTGAAGTTGTTTATGACTATATAACATGTTAGACCTTAGAACTTGGAATTGGAAAAGGATTGGAAAAGACTTTGAATTGTTGGTTGTTGTTGGCCGAGAATGGCTTGGATTTTTTATACTACTTCGTATGAATTGTGGGGCGGAATTTTACACGTATTGTAAGGCATGTAATCCCCTTTGTTTGGTTGTTGTTTGGAGCCTTAAATGTGGCGTGTTGGTTATTGTATTCGGCCTTGAAAAATGTGGCAAAGTGAGTAGAAACAAAGGAAGTGCTGCCCGATTTTCCGTAGAATTAGAGACCGTATACTTAGTATTATTCTACGTTGAGACTAGAAGTTGATAGTCTTGTTGTGACCATTATAGGTTGATACTTCTACGTACGGCGTATTCGGCTTAGCTTGTGGATTTAGCCGAAAAGGTATGTGAACTATCTCCTCTTCTAGCATGATTCCTTAAGATAAAGAAAGTATTTCCTACTCCTTAAATGATACATTCCTTGGTTGTATTTGGATTGCCTAAAGTAGAATTTGTTCTATGTACTTCCTTGATTGTACTTTGATGTTTAAATTGTAAGTTGTATAATCCATTGCCTTAGTGAAGTTTGGATTCTTAAAGAGTGGAAGTATTTTACTTAAAGTACATAGAGTCTTGAAAAGGAAGTGATTTCCAAATCTTTTGGCTAGTGCCTTAGTTCCAAAACCTAAAGGTCATTATAATGACTTTAGGGAAGTCAAAGGAGTGATTTACTTAATTGTTTTAAAAAGAGGAGAAATGACATGATTTAAAGAGAAGTAACTTGTTTTAAAAGGTGTGAGTTACTTGAGGTTTAAAAGTAGGAGAAACTTGTTTTCTAAATATTAAGAGACTTGAAGTATTTTGAAAGTTAAGAAACTTGATTTGAAAGTTTGTGATACTTGGTTTTAAGTATAAGTCTCTTGGTTATAAAAAGTATGAAATTGTCTAAAAAACATAAAGGGTTATAACGACTTTATGGGAAGTTGGTTATAACGGCTTTATGGAAGGTTTAGAAAGTTGTCTATTTTGATTTTGGGCATAAGTTGCCTAGATTGTGAAAATTTGAAGTTACTTGGTTTCAAGCTTTGAAATGAGTTTCTAAAAGTGTAGTAACTTACTTTGAAAAATAGACACACTTTGATACTACGGGTGTTAGTATCTTGGGGTTTTCACATAGAAAGGAGTCTTTTGAAAAGAATGTACGTACGTAGTACTTTGGCTTGTTTAATTGAGAATTGGACTATATGACATTATCATCCCAGAAATGGGCCGGGCAGTATTGTTATACCCCGTATTTCCAGAGTATGTACGTGAGGGCGTACGTACAAAAGTTTAAGCCTTAAGTAGGCAAAGTGGCGAAATTTGTGCACAACTAGCGAAAAGAGTCGTTTTAAAACGCGTTTTCCAAACTTTGCGAAGGGAAAATTCCGGCTATGTCATTTATAATTTTTGCGGATTTTTCCGAGAGATGAAATATTTTGGACCAACGAGAGGGTGACACTTGTCACCCAAGTGGACGACAATCCAAGGGATTTATTGGCACGTTTTTTAGCTCTTTTTTTGTCAAGGAGTTGGTAGGATATTTTGTGTAGCTGATGAGCAAGTGGGACCCACAAACACATGTCCAAATCCCCACCCTACACTTGCCTACCACTTGTCTTAATCTTGGCCATTGGTTGGCCTATAAATACCCCTCTAATGCAAGACATTTCTTCATCCACAAATCATTTTCCAAGTCTTGAAAATCCCTCCCCCTTAAGTGTAGTATTCGTCCAAGAGCACCCCTCCCCCCTTAGAGAGGCCCTCGGCCGAATACCCCCCCCCTTGCCTAGTAGTTTTCGAAAAATACCCCCCCCCCCTTGGTAGAAAAGTATTCTCCAAGTGTTGTTACTATTCCAAAATACCTTGGCCGAAATACCTTGTAGTATTCCAAGGTTACACCTATACTAAAAGCCCAGAAATACTATTATACTTCCTTTAGCCACTAAACGAAACCCTAAGAAAAATCTTCATAGTCGGTTGAAGTGTTAAGTAGAAGTTGTGTAGAACTTCTAAGGGTTTCTTGGGCGTTCGAATCGAGCTAAGCGTTGCTCGGGATCGACATTTAATCTTGGATAATTTTGGGCTTATCGAGGTAAATAATCCTATCCTTCTAGTGTAATTGGAAATTACATCGTAGTAGTATAGAAATGTATATAAGATACATAGAAGAGAATTGAACTGTAATAGAAGGATATTCTGGAAGAATATTGAAATGAAATCACATCGAAGGATATTAAAGAAGAAGATTGAATCAGACTTACATGATTGTATTCTGATGAGACTTGTGTAGTTTGGCGGGTAGGAAGTGCTGCCCAATTTTCCGTAGAATTATTCTACAAAGGTAGTCTAGACATTGATAGACTTGTATAAACGTTATAGGTTGAAATGTCGCGAGTAGCGTATTCTACTCGAGAAGGGTGGAAAAGGCTAAGCGGGATTCTGAGATTTTGGAGCTATTTGCTAATAGTCGATAATCGTCGCAAGGTATGTGATTCTTCCTATCCTCTTGAGCATGATATTTTAAAAGAATATATATATAGTACGGTAGACGTACGGGTGTTAACTGAACGTAGTTCTACGGCAATGTCTTTGACTTAAGCCTGAATAATAAGAATCTAGAAGTATTTCAAAAGAATTAAGAATCGTTTTGAAAAGAGTAATACTTGGTTTTCAAAGCTTAAGAGTTATACTAGCTTTATGGGAAGTTAGGTATAACGACTTAAGAGAGATAAAAAGAATGGTTTATTGATTGTAGAAGATAAGAGACTTGACTTAATTGAATTAATATGAATTTTGTTAAAAAGTGTAAAACCTCATTTCGTGAGAAATGAGTACTTAATTTTAAAAGGAATATGTTTCTTGATTTGAAATCGAATAAGTATCGAACAAACCACTGCAGCGCTAATAAAGGGAAATGTATTGAATAATTAAGTATTATTAAAACCAGTAGAAACCTCCATCTGCATAGAAGCTAAGATGAGACAAAATGATATTACATTTCCTAGATCATGGCTGCTTTAATAAAATTGTTATAAACAAGAACAACCTACTCATACATAAGGCATACATTACTCAATTGTTTAAAAGAGAGTACGTTATTTGATTAAGACTATGAACTATGAAATCTTTCGAAACTAAAAGACTCGAGTATATGAAATTAGGCAAACTGGAACTTTCAGAAAAGAATGTGGTTACTTGATTTTAAAACATGAACATATTTGGTACTACGGATAATAGTATCGAGTTGTTTTTACGTAAAAAAAGGTCTTTTTGAAAGGATAAATGTATGTAGTACTTTGGGGTTAAAACCCGGATTGGTTGTAATAAAATAAATGTTTGTGAGTATGATTAAACTTGCCTATGCTTGTGGTGATTAGCCTTTGTTGTGCAAGTGTTGTATTTCTGTGCTACCGCGTCTCTCGTTGGAGGGCCGACTATCTGATTGATTGATGGACATACTGACACGATGGGTGGCCCACGAGTATGCTTCCACTAATCGATCCTTTTGGACATACTGACACGATGGGTGGCCCACGGGTATGCTTCCATTAGGAGAGTTATCTTGTTATCGGCTTGGACATACTGACACGATGGGTGGCCCACGAGTATGCTTCCATTCTGATGGTTATCTTGTTATTTCCTTTTGGATATACTGACACGATGGGTGGCCGGGTATGCTTCCATTAGGAGAGTTATCTTGTTATCGGCTTGGACATACCGACGATGGGTGGCCCACGAGTATGCTTCCATTCTGATGGTTATCTTATTATTTCCTTTTGGCCATACTGACACGATGGGTGGCCCACGGGTATGCTTCCATTAGGAGAGTTATCTTGTTATCGGCTTGGACATACTGACACGATGGGTGGCCCACGAGTATGCTTCCATTCTGATGGTTATCTTGTTATTTCCTTTTGGACATACTGACACGATGGGTGGCCCACGGGTATGCTTCCATTAGGAGAGTTATCTTGTTATCGTCTTTGACATACTGACACGATGGGTGGCCCACGAGTATGCTTCCATTCTGATGGTTATCTTGTTATTTCCTTTTGGACATACTGACACGATGTGTGGCCCACGGGTATGCTTCCATTAGGAGAGTTATCTTGTTATCGGCTTGGACATACTGACACGATGGGTGGCCCACGAGTATGCTTCTATTCTGATGGTTATCTTGTTATTTCCTTTGGACATACTGACACGATGGGTGGCCCCCGGGTATGCTTCCATTAGGATGGTTCCATGGCCATGCTTATACCGAGGTAAGATGCCGGGGCATGCGGCCGTTTTGCGGGTTATATTTGAGTGATGACTTTGAGGGCGTGAGTCCCTGACTTGACATGACTGCTTTTATATTGTGAACTGTAGTTTTGTTATCATACATGTCTCCTGTTTTGTTTTAGACTACTATGATTTCATTTACAGTATTTTCAGTTTCACATACTTGGTACATGTTGTACTGACCTCCTTCGGGGGGCTGCGTTCATGCCGCAGGTAGAGGTACATCGGTCGTCGATCCCCACTTCTAGGATCACAAATCAGCGTATTGGGAAGCTCCGTTTCTCCGGAGGCCTATCTTTTGGTATGTTACCACAGTGCAGGTTCTTGTACATTCGAGGTATGGCGGCCTGTCGCCATAGTTGTCGTTACATTCTTAAGTGCAGTGCTTGTGTGGGCGAGTTTTGTAAAAAGGATTAAAGCTGTTCAAACTTTGTATTTATATATATGCGAAAGGCGACCTCTCGAGAAAATGTGTTTCATTTCTGATTGTTTCATGTCTTGTTTTTATGTTCCGATTACTCGATGTATGACTACTTGGGTGCGGGTAAGGCACGATCCGGGCCAGGCAGGTCTGTCGCGACCGTTCGGGGCGTGCTAATGGGCACCCAAGTAGTCATACATCGTAACCAGCGAAATATAAAACAAGGCAGAAAGCGATTTATAAATTAAGACACGGTTTATGTGAGAAAACGTCGCTTTCGGCATATATAAATAAACATGGTTCAGCAGTTACATCCCAAACTGTACAACATGACTACAGACCTCTAAGGAAAAATACAACTATGGCGGGACAGGGCCCCGCCATACCCTGACTGTACAAAACTATCTACAACAGGGAAATCATACCCAAAAGTAGAGCCTCCGGAGAAGATGGAGCTCCTGACACCAACGCAAAGATCCTAAGGATGCGGATCTAGCACCTGCTTGCCTTTACTGCGGCATGAACGGCCCCGAAGGTCGAAGATCTACCAAGTATGTGAAACTATAAAGAACTGAAATGAAATCAAAGTATTTAAAACCTTTTCACAAATACAATCAGTTCAATTGCACATAGTGCCACATCACAAACAACAACAGTAATAGGAAAAGCGAATGTGTCTATTCTAGGCGCGAATGATCGAAGCAAGGCCAATCGCCCATAGTATCATTCTGCGTGCCTAGTCTGGACTTCCGCGATCCGCATAGGTCACACATTGACCGCGAGGTATTCCTCGCGTCGGGAGCAACCCCCGGCATCCGCTGAGCTCCGCAGCCGCATAGCCTCAAAAGACCGCGTAGTCTCAGCGGACGCATAGAATCCCGCGTCGGGCTAAACACCGGAATGATCAATCACGGAGCATACCGCTGCTCGCATAGTCTCACGGACCGCATAGCCGTATAGACCGCATCGAGGCAAGCCACCGATATAACGATCGAGGGTATGTGATACAATACGATACAACGGACTTACCGGTTAGCAACGTAAGCAGCAAGAATGACCCTTACACGGCATTTCAAGACACTAACCTGTAGCATCATAATATGTCTACTTATCACACAAATCTTACTACTTAACAATCAATACAAGGCTTTTATAAACAAACAAGTAAATTCCTTTTTATCTTTCTTAAGTTGTTATACCTAACTTCCCATAAAGCTAGTATAACTCTTAAGCTTTTGTTTTAAAAACCAAATATTTATCTTACATTAAAAAAATGATTGATATTCTTTTGAAATGCTTTGATTCTTTGTTATTCGGGCTTAAGCGTGAGGCATTCTGTAAGTATTATTCGAGCTTAAGCGTGGCATTGCCATAAGTATTATTAGGCTTAAGTCAAAGACATTGCGTAGTTATTATTCGATTAACTCATGCGTCTACCGTACTATATATTGTAAAAATATCATGCTTTAGGAAGAATCACATACCTTCTCAATGAAAACCACACCAAGTTGAATATGTCGCAGAGAGTCGACTATAATAGTCACAGACATCTATCAAAGACTACTCAAGGTCATTCTAAACGGAGGGTTCACAATTCTACGGAAAGTCGGGCGTACTTCCCTGCGGTGAGCTATATAAGTCTCTTTGTGAAAAGTCTATATAAGCATAGTTTAATTATTCTTCTTTTAAACCCTTCACTCGTGATATGATTCAATTCTATTCGCAATATTCTTCTAAGTATTTATACTTATTCTTATACTACTACAGTAAGTATTCTCTAATTCAAAAGAGGTTAGGATTAGTTACCTCGGTAAGCCCAATAATATCCTAGATAAAGTCGCGCTGAGCAAGGTTTAGCTCTAAGTTGTATGCGCCAGGTAGCTCGAAACCTTAGAAGTTCTTCACAACTTCTACAAAGGACTAAGGGATTTGGGCTAGGGTATTTTGGGCATTATAACAATACTAGAAGACAACTTTTCTACCAAGGGAGGGGGGGGGGGTAGATTTAAGCTAGGCTAGGGGTAGGCCCTCGCCAAACTCACTCGAAGGGGAGGTGTTGGACGAAAGGCTTAAGGGAGAGGAGAGGATTTTTCAAGACTTGGAAGATAACTTTGTGGATGAAGAACTCTTCATCCAAAGGGGGTATTTATAGCTCAAGCCTTGGCCAACCAATGGCCAAGATGAAGACAAGTGCAAGGCAAGTGTAGGGTGAGGATTAACTATACACAAATATCCTACCAACTCCTTGACTTGTGCACAAGGCACAAAAAACGTGCCATGGTTCTCCAATTCGTCCAAATGGACGATTCAAGTCCACCAATTGGAGGGTGCCAAGTGTCTCCCTCCCGTTGGTCCAAAATGTTTCGTCTCTCGGAAAAATCCGCAAAAATACTAAATGACATAGTCGGAATTTTCCCTACGAAAGCTGTGGAAACGTTTCGTCGGAAAAGGATTCTTTTAGTGAGTTGTGCACAAAAAAAGCGTCGAGGCTAACTTTAAGGCCAAACTTTTTACGTATTCCCTTACGTACATACTCTGAAATACGGTATAACATTCTCCCCTCTTAGAAACATTCGTCGAATGTTCCTTCTCAAGATAGTTATCGAAGAAGCTTAAGCGGTTTGTAAGTGCCACACATGGCCACAAAATAACACTTAGGCATATATGATAATGGAAATTTACAATTAGGAAAGTGAATTACACGGAGGTGTGGGAATAGGTGAGGATACTTCGCCTCATGTCCTCCCGGCTTCCCGTCATCTCTCCACGAGCTCGTTCCGCCACAAGACTTTGTGGAAGCCACGTCCTTCGTCGCGGACGCTAACTCGACGATCGACTATCGCTATGGGAATCTCCTCATACGATAACCCCTGGTCACTGGACATCGTCAATCGGGTGTACCCTAGATGGATCCGATACATCTCGCCGGCGTAGATACGTGAAAAAGCGGATGCACCGCCTCCGGATCGGACGGCAGATCCAACTCATGTGCAACCTTGCCTACCGGACAATCGAACGGCCCAATGTACCTTGGTGAGTTTCCCTTCTTCCGAATCTCATCACACCGCCATGGTGACACTAGGAAAACCCAATCATGAACCTCGAACTCAAGATGCGACGACGATGATCTGCATCGACCACATCGACTACGGTGTCAATAGCGCTCTCGGATAAGCTTCACCTTATCCAGCACTGCGCACCAAATCTGGTCCCACTAGGCACCTCGCCCACATCGAACCAACCTATAGGCGATCTGCACTTCCTCCCATACAAGGCCTCATAAGGCGCCATCGAATCTTTGGGTGGTAGCTATTATTATATGAAACTCAACTAGAGGAAAATGATCCTCCCAACTACTGCGAAGTCAATAACACGGGCTCGCGGATATCCTCGCAGTGCGGATAGTGCTCTGCTGTCCGTGCAATGCGTGGATGAAATGCGATTGCTCGGGCTCACTGCGTCCCTAAACCCTCTGGAAGGACCTCCAAGTTAGCCGTAAGCGGGCTCCTGCATGCGATATGATCGAAATAGGGACTCCATGCAGTCTGACGATCTCTCGGATGTAAAGTCTGGCATAATCCTCAGCCGTAAAGGTCGTCCGGACAGGAAGAAAGTGGGCTGATTTTGTCAGCCTGTCGACGATAACCCATATAGAATCATGTCTCCTCTGAGTGCGAGGTAATCCTGTGATGAAGTCCATGTTGATTACCTCCCACTTCCAGGTCGGGATCTCTATCGCTGTAACAAACCACGGGCCTCTGGTGCTCTGCCTTCACTGCGACAACACGGGCGAGCTCACGAACTCTGCAGCGTCCTCTTCAAGCCATCCACCAATACACCGATCTAAGGTCGTGGTACATCTTGGTCGACCACGGATGGATAAGTACTTGCTATGTGCTTCCCCAGAACCTGCTGCGAAGCCACGAAACATCTGGGACACACAACCGCCCTCAAACCTTAGCACCCATCGTGCTACCTCAGGACCGCGCCTCACGAAGATCTGTATCGCGATATCGAATCAAAGTGGATCCTCGAATCGTTGCCTCTTCACCTCTCGGCGATGGAAGACTCGGCAACCTCGCGAACTCTAACCCTTGCTGCTATCGGAATCAATCAAGCGGACACCAAGGCTCGCTAGCGATGCAAATCACGAACCATGTCCCTCTCTCTAGTTGCACATCCGATAGGCTCCCATCGACCTACGACTAAGGCATCGCCTGACATTGGCCTTCCCGGGTGGTACGAGATATCAACATCGTAATCCTTAAGCAACTCTAACCACCGTCTCGCCGTAAGTTCAGCTCTCTGCGGTGAAGATATCTTTGGAGGCTCTTGTGATGCGTAAAAATATCCACGTGAACCCATACAAATAGTGCCTCGGATCTTGGCGTGAATCACGCGCCAACTCAAATCATGGGTGGGGTAGTTCCTCGTGTTTCTTGGTCGGGATGCATATGCTATAACCTGCCATCTTTGCATCAACACATCCCAGCCCGATGCGGCGTCACAATACCAACATAACCGTCTGGACCTGCGGAAGAAGTAAGAGCGGGCGATCGTCGATCTCTCTTTCGAATGGAAACCACTGCCACACGCGTCGATCCATGAAACTTTGCGCCTTACGAGTCGACCTAGTCAATGGTGCGAGATAGAAGCAAACTTCTCTCTGAACGCCGATAATATCCTGCAAGGCCCGAAAAGCGCGAACCTCAGCCGGATGGTAGGTCTAGGCCAACTCGGATGCCTCGATCTTGGCGTATCTACGAATACCATCGGCCGACAATGTGCCCGAAAAGCCACGAAGTTAACCAAAACTCACATTTGGAAAACTTGGCGTCATTCTTGGTCGGAGAAGCTATCGGCCAGATCGCTCAAAGTGCTCGCATGCTCTGCTCTGGCGAGAATAAACAAGATCTCATCAATGAACACGATCACAACCGTGTCCAAAAATGGTTTGAACACTCGGTTCATCAAATCCATGAATACCGCCGGGGCATTGGTCAACCAAAAGACATGACCACGAACTCGTAATGCGTCTGGGTCCGAATGCGATCTAGGGACATCCACCTCTCGACACGAACACGATGATAGCGACGCAGATCAATCTTGGAGAAACATCTCGCGCCACGCAACCGGTCGAACAAATCATCAATCACGGGGAGGGTATCTGTTCTTAATGGTCACCTTGTTGGTGCTGTAATCAACACACATGCGCGGCGTCGTCCTTCTTCTTCACGAACAATCTGGCGCTCCCGGGGAGAAACACTAGGCCTGATGAAGCCGCTTCTCCAAATCCTAAGCTGATCCTTGACTCTCTCAACTCGGCGGTGCCATTACGTATGGCGGAATGGAAATAGGCGAGTGTGCGGCAATATGTCAATACAAAACTCAACCTCCTCTCGGGAGGATGCGGGGTCGTGCGGAAATATGTCGGGAACTCTCGACCACTTTGGGCCCAGCGGAAAATCTGGTACCGCGGCTTGATATCAAACACCCGAGCGAGATGGTAGATATACCGCCTGCACCATCTTCCTAGCCTTGAGGTAGAAATAAACCAACCGCCGGCGTCTGTGCTCCTCCCACTCAACAACAACTCGCCTCAGAAGCTGGAACCGTACTACTCTCTCTCTGCGATCTACATTGGCGTAGCAAGAAGCTAGCCAATCCGTCCCATGATCACGTCGAAGTCAATCATCTCCAACTCTATCAAGTCGGCTGAGGTCCGACGACGTAAATAGTCACGGGACAAGCTCTATATACGCCCGAGCTACCACGAATCACCCATGGCGTAGCTACCTCGAAAGGTCTATGGACTCGAGCTCTATCCCTATCCTACTAGCACAAGGGAGATATATGGGGCCAGTAGAACCGGATCTATCAAAGCATACACATCAAACCCGGCGATAAGGTACCGTGGCGACATCGGTGAGGCCTCACGATCTGTCGGTGGACAAAGCATAAATGCGGTTCGAGGACCGCTAGAATCGAGACCGCGCCACGACCTCTGCCGCGACCATGGTCCATGAGTACCTCCATGGTAGGCCTACTACCCGGCGCCCCGGTCGGACAAACTCTCGCGAAATGACCTGCGGCCACAAGTATAGCGAGCTCGAATCTGACTCGAATGGTATCTACCACAGGCGCACAGCGGACCTCGAGCGGTTAGCACCGCTGCCGCAAATCAAGTCCGGGGCACGACACGCCCCGGCGCTCTGGATGTACCGAAAATGAGGTAGGAGCGCTCTGCGCCGGCTGTGGTGCAAATCTGGACTTCTGCTGATGCCGCCCACGAGAACCACCAAAAGAACGGCCGTCTTGGCGCCTTCCTGCTGCGATATCGCTCTGCCGTGGTCTCTACTCCTCGCATCTAGTGCATGAGCTGCGCATACGGGTTATGTCCATGCACTGGTGAAGGACACACGCACAAGACTTCGGCCATGTAATCATCTAGCCTGTGACATAGCGATGCACGGTCCTCCATCTCGCTACGGTGCGAGGGACATATCGAGCCAAAGAATCAAACTCGACATTGTACTCCCTCATTGTGTGTCCTCCCTGTCTCAGCAACAAGAATCTATCAGCTCGTGCCCTCCTCATCTGCGGAGGCAAGAAGTGTGTGAGAAAAGCCTCTGAAAACTCATCCCATACTGCTGAGTGCATGCTCTCCCGGAAAGCTCCATGAATCAAACCAATCATTGCGGTATCACGCGGCCGTCGCGAACCGAATATCCAGACTCGGTCTCGAAGCCACGATCACCGCATAATCCTCTGCAGCTGACGGATGGACTCATGCGGATCATCCTCCGGCCTCGACCCGTAAAACTCTGGCGGGCTATAGCTAAGGAAATCCCGTAGTCTCAAACTATCTGCCCTCGGGTGCACTACGGGTGCGGCCCAGGCTGGGAGCCCAGGCTGCCGCATCCAGCCTCTCCTCGTATCGGGACACAACTCTAGCCAATAGTTGGGCCATCTCCTTGTACCCTAACTCCTCCGCCCCAGGTTGTGGGACAGGAGGTGTGGGTACTGCGGTCTCTGCTGGGGCCGGCGGCGTCATAGAACTCGCCGTCTCGGTATAGGCGGGCACGAGCCCTCGTGACTCTGGGTGTCTGCTAGCGACTCCTCGGCTGCCTTGCCCACAGGCGGGTTGCCTTACGTGGAGGCATAAGCATTAGGAAAGGAATATGTTAGAGGTCGACTATAACACAGCTCTAAAGCACGATCTCAGAATGAGAAGAATGGAAACCAATCCTAAATATCTTATAGCCTCCTAATTATTGGTGTGGTGCACAACACACCGATAATCAAGACTCTACTAGATACAGTCTGTAGACACTTTCAGAGATTAAGCGCTCACGATACCACTTTTGTCACGACCCGTTAGGGGCATGACCGTACCTTACGGGCACCCAGTAGTCATACATCGTCGAAAATCGCGGAATATAAAACAAGACATGAGATAATTGTAAATAATACCACGGTTTACGAAAAAGTTGCCTTTGGCATATATAAATAAACATGGTTCATGATTACATCCCAAGCTGACATGACTACAGACCTCTAAGGAAAAATACAACTATGGCGGGACGGGCCCGCCATACCACTGGCATACAAAACTATCTACAACGGGGAGATCATACCCAAAAGTAGAGCCTCGGGAGAAGATGGAGCTCGACACCAACGTAAAAGATCCTGGGATGCGGATCTAGCACTCTTTGCCTTTACTGCGGCGTGAGCGCGGCCCCGAGAGAGGTCGATCTACAACAGTACCAAGTATGTGAAACTATAAAGAAGCGAAATGAAATCAAAGTATTTAAAACCTTTTCACAAATACAATCGATTCAATTGCACATAGTGCCACATCACAAACAACAACGATAATAGGAAGCTATGCAGTCTATTCTAGGCCGCGAATGATCGAAGCAAGGCCAATCGCCCATAGTATCATTCTGCGTGTTATACCCCGTATTTCCAGAGTATGTACGTGAGGGCGTACGTATAAAATCTTAAAGCCTTAAGTAGGCAAAGTGGCGAAATTGTGCCAAGTGCGAAAGAGTTGTTTTTCGTGAAAGCGTTTCCACGACTTTTGTAGAAAATTCGGCTATGTCATTTATTATTTTGCGGATTTTTCCGAGAGGCGAACATTTTGGACCAACGGGAGGGTGACACTTGTCACCCTCATTGGACGGTAAAGGGGTTGGTTGGCCTTGGCCGATTGGTCCCTTATTTTGGGCCTTGTTTTGTGGCTTGTTTTGTGGCTTGTTTTGTGCCTTGTTTTGTGGAGTAGGGTTAGGGTGCACTTGGCTTGATCTTGGCCTTACACTTGCCTTGCACATGGCTTAATCTTGGCCATTGGTTGACCTTTGGTTTTCCTATAAATACCCACGAGTGATGAACTTCTTCATCCACTCTTCACTTGTTCTAAGTCTTGAAACCCTCTCCTCCTCTTGTTGACTCTCGTCCAGAGCCCTCTCCCCTTGTGAAGGCCTTTGGCGAAACCCTCTCCACTGTGAGCCTTGGCGAGAACCCCCTCTTTGTAGAAATACTCTCAAAAGTATTGTTACTATACCCAAATTACCTTAGCCAGTATACCTTGTAGTATTCCAAAGAAACCTCTATCACGTAGAGCAGGAAATACTAGTATGTCCTTTTGTCTCAAACCGAAACCTAAGGAAAATCTCCATAGTTGGTTGGAGTATTAAGTAAGTCGCGTAGAACTTCTAAGGGTTGTTTGGAGCGGGTTGGAGCACCGGAGTAGGAGCTAAGCATTGCTAAGGATCGACATTTATACTTGGATGATTATGGGCTTATCGAGGTAATTATCTTGTCCCCTATTGTAATTGGATATTACATGTTGTAGGAATATATAGTTGAAGTATACTATATATATAAGGAACATAGCTTGTGGCAATGTCTTTGGACTTAAGCACGAATTTAAAGAAGAGAAGCGACTGTAATTACGTGGGTGTATTCTGATGACTTGTGTAGTTTGTGGTAGGGAAGGGCTGCCCAATTTCCGTAGGATCTTGTATCTAGATTTATTCTCTAGTAGTCTAGACTTTGATAGACTTGTATAACTTTGTATAGGTTGAATGTTCTGAGTAGCATGTACTCTTGAGAAGGTGGACCAGCTAAGCAGGGTTATAGCCAGTGGGCGATTTGCTAATAGTCGATAATGCGTCGCGGTATGTGAACCTCTTCCTATCTCTTCTAGCATGATATGTGTATAACTATGTAGTGCGGTGAGCGTACGTGTGTTAATTGAGCGTGGTTATGCAGCAATGTCTTTTGACTTAAGCAGAATAATAATAATCTTGAAGTAGTTCAAGAGAATTAAAGCTGTTTTTAAAGAAAGAGTAATACTTGGTTTTAAAAGCTTAAGAGTTATACTAGCTTTATGGGAAGTTAGGTATAACGGCTTAAGAGAGATAAAGCGAATGACTTATTTATTTTAGAAGTTAAGAGACTTGATCTTGTAAGATAAGAGACTTAACTTAAATAAATTATATGAATTTGTGTGAAACCTCATTCGTGAGTAATGAGTACTTGATTTTTAAAAGGGATAATGTTTCTTGATTTGGAAATCGAATGTGTATCGACAAACCAACTGCGGCGTTAATAAAGGGAAATGTTTTGATTAATGAAGTATTAATAAAACCGTAGAAACTTCCATCTGCATAGAAGCTAAGATGAGACAAAATGATATTTCTAGATCATGGTCTTTGTAATAAGATTGTTATAAACAAGAATATCCTACTCACATATAAAGCATGTTTCTTAGATGGTTTAAAGAGAATTATATTCTTAAGTGAAGAAGACTATGAACTCTGAAACCTTTCTAAAATAAGAAAGCGTGAACATTTGAAATTAGGCAAACTTGAGCGTTTGGAAAATAATGTTGTTACTTGATTTTACAAAGGTAAGTGTTTTAGTTTACTTAAAAAAAGATCACTCTTTTTGTACTACGGGTATTGTGTGACTTGTGTGAAAGAAATGATTCTTGTAAAAGATTTAATGAATGAAGTACTTTGGGAATAGATGCGAACTTGTTAGTAGAAAGTACCTTGTGTGAATAACTTGATTGTATTGGTTTGTGATAGCCTTGTAATACTTTCTTGTTGATTTGATAAGTAAACATGTTAGGATGCTACGTGTGTTAGTATCTTGTGGTTGTTATGTAAGGGTCATTCTTCTTTGCGTGCGTTGCTAAGCGGTAAGTCCGTTGTATTGTTATTATATCACCTACCCTTGACTTATTATACAGGGCTTGCCACCCTTGATGCGGTCTATACGGCTATGCGGTCCTTGTGACTATGCAGTCACGAGAGCTCCGGATTGATCATTCGGGTGTTTAGCCTGATCGGGGATTCCTATGCGGTCTGTTGAGACTATGCGGTCTTTTGAGACTATGCGGCTGCGGAGCCTAGGCGGATACGAGGTTAAAGTGCGCCGATGCGGGGTGTACCTCGGCGGTCTAGGACCATGATTCGAGGAATACCTTATGCGGGTGCATGTGTGACCTATGCGGGCTGCGAGAGTTCGAGGATAGGCGTGCATTGATCTGCGGGCAAGTGGCGACCGATCATGTGGTGCGGTCTAGAAAGACCTCGTGATCTGATTATGGCATTTGTGGTGCTGGGGTCTTAGTAGTCGGCTATGCCTTCGTACTTACCGTCACGGTTTTATTGTGATGACTTTGAGGGCGTGAGTCCCTGACTTGACATGACTTCTTATTGTGAACTGTAGTTTGGTTATCATACATGTCTCCTGTTTTTATAGACTACTATGATTTCATTTCTGATATTTTGATTTCACATACTTGTACTGTTATCTTGACCTCCGGGGCTGCGTTCATCTGCCGCGGTAAAGGTACACCGATCGTTGATCCTCGCTCTTAGGGTCCTGATTCGGCGTTAGGAAAGCTCTCGTTTCTCGGAGGCTTATCGATGGTATAGTCCCTGCTTTGTTGTAGGTATTTACATTCGAGGTATGGCGGGGCCACTGTCCGCCATTGTTGTCGCATCATTCTTAGAAGTGCATGTAATGCTGTTGTGGCGAGAAATTGTAAGAGGTTATGCTATTCAAATTACTATTGATATATATCTGAAGGTAACCGTTTTGGTTGCTTTGTCTTCTTATTTTCCATCTTATTTCATTGGTTTTATGTATTGTCTTTATATTCCGATTACTCGATGTTGTATCACTAGGGTGCCGGGGTAAGGCACGATCCACGGGCCGGGCAGGTCGTGACAAAAGTGGTATCGAGCGATTAATCCTCGGAAAGTGTCTCTGACCGTATCCAGTAGAGTCTTGATTATCGGTGTGTTGTGCACCACACCAATAATCAGGAGGCTATAGGATATTTAGGATTGTTTTCTATTCTTCTCACTCTGAGATCGTGCCTTAGAGCTGTGTTGTAAGTTGGACCCTCTGACGAAATTTCTTTCTCTTACCGTTATGCCTCGCGTAGGGCAAACCCGCCCGGGAGGGCAAAGCGTGAGGAGGCTGAGTAGAGTTCTGAGGGTTACGTGGGCACAGGCTCACTCATTACCAAGGGTAATGCTTCATTCGGGGATTTCTGCGACGTCACTAGCCCAGTAAAGTTTAGCACGGCGGCGGCAGTTCCTACTGCGGCCATGATATTTGAACGCCGGTTCCACGGCCAGAACGATGAACTTAGAATGCAGAGGCGACCACATTTACTAGCTATGGATTTGGCTACGAGTATACCGATGTACGCGAGTCTTGATGAATATCAGCGAGAGGTTGTGCAAGAATAATTCTTGATTGAAGCTTGAGCATGGCACGTATGCGGGCTTATGCGCGGCGAGCCAAGCGTAGAGATCGGCGGGTTAACAAAGGGCGCGAGAAGAGGGCCAGAGCAGCAAGGTCCTTTGGTAACTTTCGAGGCGAGTCGCCTCACCAGCAGATTAGATATGCACCTCCGCCAGTGCAGGGTGGTCTTCCACGGATTTCAGGGCGTTCGGGGTATGCAGGAGTTGGTCAGAACTCCAGGGCTTCCGGTTCACAGTATGACAGACGTCATCCCGGGGAATGTCGTCTTTTAGTTGGTACTTGTTGTACCTATGGTATCGAAGTCTGATGTCGAAAGAGTATCCTAGTAGGAGGACTTAGCCTTCAGGTTCGGTGGGTAGTTCGTCATCTTCCCTAGCTATGCGCCTTACGGGGCGGGTTTGATTAGAACAACTAAGGGGAGTGAAACAGTAGATACAGGTATATCTTTAACCCTCTAGAGATTAGTATTGTGTGATGAGATGAGTATATCTTAAGTGTTATGTTCAGATAACATAAGTGTATTGTGATTAGAAATCATGGTTAGTTACCGGGTAAGATTTTGGGGGATAGAGAAGGTGTGAGCCTTAGAGTGTTATACGTAGAGACCTTAGAGGTAAGGCCATCTCGAGTAAAGGTGTAGTGTTATGTTTGATCCTTATCGGAGTGCATAGTGCACGTGAGCTATGTTTGGGATAGGTCCCTAAGTAGTATGAAATGAAAGAGGGTAGTTGAGCTAAGAAGACCGCTGGGTTTTAAGTAGCGTGTTTAGTGAGATTGTTCCTTCGGGAGATAGTATTTTGCGCCTTGCGGGTCGGGTTGAGGACACGTTGCGGGTCAACCCGCGGCATGTTTGGTGGTGGGGTCTGGTTGTGGTGGTCCCGCCTTGTGGTAGGGTCACGAGGGTGTTAGGCTCAAGTTTAGTTAACCAGCGTACGAGTTCGTGGATGCGTTCGACCAGTGGTCGGGCCGATGGGGGCAGCCCATCGTGTTCTTCGGTCAGGACCGTTTACTCGGCTGTGATGAGTTATCCGAAGGTTGTAAGGCTGCACGGTGTCTACCTTCACCTTATGTGAACAATGGAGCCAGTGCAGCTGTTTTTGTTTTGGAAGTTTTACGAGCAAGGTTAAGAACTCGGTGAGTCTCGAATCGCGTTCGCCTCGGGCCAGTGTGTGGATTTCTGGGGTAGTCGTGGGGATTGTTGTCTCCTGTGAAGGGAGCGTTTAAACTACCATTTCAATGTTCGGATGTCGCCTTTTGAAGCCTTGTAGGGGCGGAAGTGTAAGTTGTCGGTCGATTGGTTCGATGTTGGCAAGGTTCAGATAGTTGGTTCAGGCTTGTTCCGGTGATTTGTGGATGGGGTGAAGCTTGTCTAGAAGAGGTTCTGGCAGCTCAGAGAAAATCGTGCGGATAATCGGCGACAACGCTTAGAGTTCAGGTTGACGGTCGATCTTCTTGAAAGTACCACCCCGGTTAGGGTGTGACGAGTTTTGGAAAACAAAGGAAACTTAGCCCGAGTTGCTTTGGGCCTTTTTGAGTTCATGTGAAGAATAGGCCAGGTTGCCTATATGTTAGCTTTTGCCGTCCGACTTAGGAGGCAGTGCGTCCGGGTTTTCGTATTGTTATGTTCGGGGGGCTGAGCGTATAAAGAGGCCAGAGCCTCTACCACGGGAGCAGACCCGAACCGTGGCTCTCCGTATGGCACATCCTGAGAAGGGCCGAAGGGCATGCCTCAGGGATCGCATGCAGCCCGGTACCAATTGTTGGGTCGGCGGAGCAAGGCTCGCGACAAAGTGACAAAAGTAGTATCAGTGACTAAAGAAGTATATTTTTGACCCCGGGGAGAGGTATTTGTGGTGATGTTAGAGGTGTCTCCTCATGGACTTGGATGGAGGTATTTGCGCGGGTGTTTCTGTGGCCAGGTGTGGCAGGATTGTTCTCGTAAGTATAGTAGTGAAGACTATACCGGTGCGCGTTTGTTTTGAGACTTCGAAGGAACATTCGGGACGAATGTTTCTAAGGAGGGGAGAATGTTATACCCCGTATTTCCAGAGTATATGCGTGAGGCGTGCGTATAAAAGCTTAAAGCCTTAAGTAGGCAAAGTGGCGAAATTGTGCACAAGTGCCGAAAGAGTTGTTTTTCCGTGAAAGCGTTTCCCACGGCTTTTGTAGAAAATTCGGCTATGTCATTTATTATTTTTGCGGATTTTTCAGAGGCGAACATTTTGGACCAGCGGGAGGGTGACACTTGTCACCCTCATTAGACGATAAAGGGGTTGGTTGGCCTTGGCGTATGGTTCCCTTATTTTGGCCTTGTTTTGTGGCTTGTTTTGTGGCTTGTTTTGTGCCTTGTTTTGTGGAGTAGGGTTAGGGTGCACTTGGCTTGATCTTGGCCTTACACTTGCCTTGCACATGGCTTAATCTTGGCCATTGGTTGACCTTTGGTTTTCCTATAAATACCCCCCCTTAGTGATGAACTTCTTCATCCACTCTTCACTTGTTCTAAGTCTTGGAAACCCCTCTCCTCCCTCTTGTTGACTCTCGTCCAAGAGCCCCTCTCCCCCTTGTGAAGGCCTTTGGCCGAAACCCTCTCCCTTTGTGAGCCTTAGCCGAGAACCCCCCCTCTTTGTAGAAATACTCTCAAAAGTATTGTTACTATACCCAAATTACCTTAGCCGTATACCTTGTAGTATTCCAAAGAAACCTCTATCGTGAGAGCAGGAAATACTCTGTATGTCCTTTTGTCTCAAACCAAACCCTAAGGAAAATCTCCATAGTTGGTTGGAGTATTAAGTAGAGGTCGCGTAGAACTTCTAAGGGTTGTTTGGAGCGGGTTGGAGCACCCGGAGTAGGAGCTAAGCATTGCTAAGGATCGACATTTATACTTGGATGATTATGGGCTTATCGAGGTAATTATCTTGTCCCCCTATTGTAATTGGATATTACATGTTGTAGGAATATATAGTTGAAGTATACTATATATATAATCGAACATAGCTTGTGGCAATGTCTTTGGACTTAAGCTGAATTTAAAGAAGAGAAGCGATCTGTAATTACGTGGGTGTATTCTGATGAACTTGTGTAGTTTGTGGGTAGGGAAGAGTGCCCAATTTCCGTAGGATCTTGTATCTAGATTTATTCTCTGAGTAGTCTAGACTTTGATAGACTTGTATAACTGTATAGGTTGAATGTTCTGCGAGTGGCATGTGCTCTTGAGAAGGTGGACAGGCTAGCGGGTTATAGCGATGGAGCGATTTGCTAATAGTCGATAATCGTCGCGAGGTATGTGAACCTCTTCCTATCTCTTCTAGCATGATATGTGTATAACTATGTAGTGCGGTGAAGCGTCGTGTGTTAATTGAGCGTGGTTATGCAGCAATGTCTTTTGACTTAAGCGAATAATAATAATCTTGAAGTAGTTCAAGAGAATTAAGAACTGTTTTTAAAAGAAGAGTAATACTTGGTTTTAAAAGCTTAAGAGTTATACTAGCTTTATGGGAAGTTAGGTATAACGGCTTAAGAGAGATAAAACGAATGACTTATTTATTTTAGAAGTTAAGAGACTTGATCTTGTAAGATAAGAGACTTAACTTAAATAAATTATATGAATTTTGTGTGAAACCTCATTCGTGAGTAATGAGTACTTGATTTTTAAAAGGGATAATGTTTTACTGATTTCGGAAATCAGAATGTGTATCGACAAACCACTGCAGCGTTAATAAAGGGAAATGTTTTGATTAATGAAGTATTAATAAAACCAGTAGAAACTTCCATCTGCATAGAAGCTAAGATGAGACAAAATGATATTTCCTAGATCATGGCTGCTGTAATAAGATTGTTATAAACAAGAATATCCTACTCACATATAAAGCTTATGTTTCTTAGATGGTTTAAAAGAGAATTATATTCTTAAGTGAAGAAGACTATGAACTACGAAACCTTTCTAAAATAAGAAACGTGAACATTTGAAATTAGGCAAACTTGAACGTTTGGAAAATAATGTTGTTACTTGATT
The DNA here is from genome assembly GCA_029844215.1 of Przewalskia tangutica. Taxonomy (NCBI): domain Eukaryota; kingdom Viridiplantae; phylum Streptophyta; class Magnoliopsida; order Solanales; family Solanaceae; genus Przewalskia; species Przewalskia tangutica. Next base: position 107,408,337 of record CM056720.1, on the reverse strand, counting down.
TTACAAAGGTAAGTGTTTTGGTTTACTTAAAAAACGATCCACTCTTTTTGTACTACGGGTATTGTGTGACTTGTGTGAAAGAAATGATTCTTGTAAAAGATTTAATGAATGAAGTACTTTGGGAATAGATACCCGAATTTGTTAGTAGAAAGTACCTTGTGTGAATAACTTGATTGTATTGGTTTGTGATAGCCTTGTAATACTTTCTTGTTGATTTGATAAGTAAACATGTTAGGATGCTACGTGTGTTAGTATCTTGTGGTTGTTATGTAAGAGGTCATTCTTCTTTGTGCGTGCGTTGCTAAGCGGTAAGTCCATTATCTTGTTATTATATCACCTACCCCCTTGACTTATTATCAGGGCTTGCCACCCTTGATGCGGTCTATACGGCTATGCGGTCCTTGTGACTATCGCGGTCACGAGCTCAGGATTGATCATTCCGGTGTTTAGCCCGATGCGGGGATTCCATGCGGTCTGTTGAGACTATGCGGTCTTTTGAGACTATGCGAGTGCGGGAGCCTAGGCGGATACCGAGGTTAAGGCGCCCGATGCGGGGTGTACCTCAGGCGGTCTAGGACCATGATTCGAGGAATACCTTATGCGGGTCTGTGTGTGACCTATGCGGAGCTGCGAGAGTTCCAGGGATAGACGTGCACATTGATACTGCGGGCAAGTGGCCAGCTTCGATCATGTGGTGCGGTCTAGAAAGACCTCGTGATACAGTTATGGCATTTGTGGTACTGGGGGTCTTAGTAGTCGGCTATGCCTTCGTACTTACCCCGTACGGTTTTATTGTGATGACTTTGAGGGCGTGAGTCCCTGACTTGACATGGCTTATTGTGTGAGCGTAGTTTGGTTATCATACATGTCTCTGCTTTTTTTTATAGACTACTATGATTTCATTTCTGATATTTTGATTTCACATACTTGGTACTGTTATCGACCTCGCCGGGCCGCGTTCATGCCGCAGTAAAGGTACACGATCGTTGATCCTCGCTCTTAGGGTCACGATTCGGCGTTGGGAAAGCTCCGTTTCTCGGAGGCTTATCGATGGTATAGTCCTCTTGTTGTAGGTATTTACATTCGGGGTATGGCGGGGCCCTGTCCGCCATTGTTATCGCATCATTCTTAAGTGCAGTAATCTTGTTGTGGCGAGAAATTGTAAGAGGTTATGGCTCGTTCAAATTACTATTGATATATATCTGAAGGTAACCGTTTTTGGTTGCTTTGTCTTCTTATTTTCACTGTCTTATTTCATTGGTTTTATGTATTGTCTTTATATTCCGCTGATTACTCTGATGTTGTATCACTAGGGTGCCCGGGGTAAGGCACCAGTCACGGGCCCCGGAAAGGGTCGTGACACTGCGTGCCTAGTCCTGGACTTCCGCGATCCGCGCCGGTCACACTGCCGCACGAGGTATTCCTCGCGCCGGGGCAGCAACCCCGGCATCCGCCTAGGCTCCGCGCCGCATAGCCTCAAAAGACCGCATAGTCTCAGCCGGACCGCATAGGAATCCCCGCATCGGGCTAAACACCGAATGATCAATCACGGAGCATACCGCTCCGCGTAGTCTCAGACCGCGTAGGCCGTATAGACCGCGTCGAGAAGGGCAAGCCCTCGATATAACGATCGAGGGTATGTGATACAATAACGATACAACGGACTTACGGTTAGCAACGTAAGCACAGCAAGAATGACCTCCTTACATAGCATTTCAAGACACTAACCCAGGTAGCATCATAATATGTCTACTTATCACACAAATCTTACTACACGTAACAGAAAACCATCCAAGGCTTTTATAAACCCACAAGTAAACAAGTCCTTTATATCTTTCTTAAGTTGTTATACCTAACTTTCCATAAAGCGAGTATACCTCGTAAGCTTTTGTTTTAAAACCAAATATTTATCTTGTTAAAAAAATGATTGATATTCTTTTGAAATGCTTTGATTCTTTGTTATTCAGCTTAAGCGTGAGGCATTCTGTAAGTATTATTCAGCTTAAGCGTGAGGCATTGCCATAAGTATTATTCGGGCTTAAGTCAAAGACATTTGCGTAGTTATTATTCGATTAACTCGTATGCGTCTACCGTACTATATATTGTAAAAATATCATGCTTTAGGAAGAATCACATACCTTACCGTGAAAACCACCTTGAGTTGAATATGTGCCTGCAGAGTCACCTATAATAGTCACAGACATCTATCAAAGACTACTCAAGGTCATTCTAAGCAGAGGGTTCACAATTCTCTACGGAAAGTCGGGCGTACTTCCCTGCGGTGAGCTATATAAGTCTCTGTGAAAGCAGTCTATATAAGCATAGTTTAATTATTCTTCTTTTAAACCTTCTACTGTGATAACAATTCAATTCTATTCAATATTCTTCTAAGTATTTATACTTATTCTTATACTACTACGGTAAGTATTCTCTAATTCAAAAGAGGTTAGGATTAGTTACCTCGGTAAGCCCAATAATATCCTAGATAAAGTCGCTGAGCAAGGTTTAGCTCTAAGTTTATGCGCCATGGTAGCTCGAAACCTTAGAAGTTCTTCACAACTTCTACAAAGGACTAAGGGATTTGGGCTAGGTATTTTGGGCATTATAACAATACTAAAGACAACTTTTCTACCAAGGGAGGGGTAGATTTCGGCTAGGCTAGGGGTAGGCCCTCGGCCAAACTCACTCAAAGGGGAGGTGTTGGGCCGAAGGCTTAAGGGAGAGGAGAGGATTTTCAAGACTTGGAAGATAACTTTGTGGATGAAGAACTCTTCATCAAAGGGGGTATTTATAGCTCAAGCCTTGGCAACCAATGGCCAAGATGAAGACAAGTGCAAGGCAAGTGTAGGGTGAGGATTAACTATACACAAATATCCTACCAACTCCTTGACTTGTGCACAAGGCACAAAAACGTGCCATGGTTCTCCAATTCGTCCAAATGGGCGATTCAAGTCCACCAATTGGAGGTGCCAAGTGTCGCCCTCGTTGGTCCAAAATGTTTCGTCTCTCGGAAAATCCATAAAAATACTAAATGACATAGTCGGAATTTTCCCTACGAAGGCGTGGAAGCGTTTAGTCGGAAAGCGATTCTTTTAGTGAGTTGTGCACAAAAAAACGTCCAAGGCTAACTTTAAGGCCAAACTTTTATGCGTATTCCCTTACGTACATACTGCGGAAATACGAGGTATAACGAGGTCGTGACAAAAGTGGTATCGAGCGATTAATCCTCGAAAAGTGTCTGACCGTGTCTAGTAGAGTCTTGATTATCGTGTTTTGTGCACCACATCTATAATCGTGAGGCTGCAGGACATTTAGGATTGGTTTCCATTCTTCTCATTCGAGATCGTGCCTTAGAGGCGTGTTATAAGTTGGACCCTCCGACGTGTGCGTTAACACGATTATGCCTCCGCCTTAGCGCAACTCGGGCCCAGATGGGCAAGCGCGAGGAGGCTGCTAGTAGGATCTGAGAGATGCGAAGCGCGAGCGGTCTTTACGAGATAGTGCTTGGACGGCGAGTTTTGCGCGCCGCCCGGCCCGATTGTTAGAGCGCGGCGATGGGCTGCTGAGACCGATACACGAGCCTCGATCCACGGCTGGAAGCGGAGAGATGGGTTACAAAGAGATGGCGATTCTGGCGGGATCGTGGCAGACGAGGATAGGCCTTGGCGATACCGATAGCACCGTGGTTCACGAGATCGGATAGTTTGAGGCTACGGGACTTTACGAGTTGTAGCCCGCGAGTTCTGGTCGAGGCACGAGGATGATCGCGAGGAGTTCATCAAGCGATTCTGCGGATCATGAGTGATCAAGGCTTGAGACCGAGTCGGTGGTCTTAGGTTCGCATCGGCTGCGTGATCTGCGATCGTGGTTTGATTCGTGGGAGGCGTCGGGAGAGTATGCACTTCCAGCATTTGGGACGAGTTCTCGGGGCATTTCTTGTACATTTCTTGCCTCACGGATGAGAAGGGCTCGGGCCAGATTCTTGACGTTGAGCGGGCGAGCGTCTGGTTGAGTACAATGTGGAGTTTGACTCATTAGCTAGGTACGTCACCGAGTTAGTAGCCGACATGGAGGACGAGTGCCGCTACGTCAGGGCTTGATGACTACTTGGCGAGGCTTGTTCGGGTGTAGCTCTTGTGGGCATGGACATTGCCGCATCTGAGCTTATGCCTTTGGATGTGAGGCGAAGAGGTCGGCGGAATGGCCGAGATCGCGAGAAGAGGGCCGGGGCAGCAGGTCTTTTGGCGACTTCGAGGCGGACCGCCTCGGCAGACTAGTTATGCGCCTCCGCCCGATCTGAGTGGTCCTCCATAATCTTGAGCATCAGTATTCGGGAGGCGGTCGGGGCTCCAGGTTGATTTTGGGAGAAGCGGGTGTTAGCGGTGAAGCCACCCTACCTCGTTGTGGCCGATGTGGTAGACTCCATTTTGGGAGTGTCGTGCTAGTTCGGGAGTTTGTTTTACATGCGGCGGCCAGCGGGGCCATTTCTGTGAAACGGCCTGACCGGAGGTAGCTGTTGGGGCACGGACTACGAGATCTATGGTGGTTCATCACCTTCTACTGGCTATCGCCTGCGGGTATGTGATTAGAGTAAGCGGTAGATCTGGTATATATCCTTAACCATCTAGAGTTTTGTATGCTTGTTATGATAATCTTATTGTGTGCTTTGTACGGATAGCGTTGTGTTAATTGTGGTTTAGAGACAAGGATAGTTGAAAGAATAAGTGTGGGGACAGGGAAGGTATGAACCTTAGAATATTACACGTTGAGACCTTAGATGTAAGGCCGGCTTGAATAAAAGATTTTACGGTTAGTCTTTGTCGAAATACTTGGTTTGCGTATAAATGTATTGTGGGATAATTCTGTGGGTTGTGTAAGATGAAAGTGGTAGCTTTCTGGACTTGAATAGGTAAGATTGTTCCGAGTCGGGAGAACAAGTGTTTGGCGATGGAGGGTCGGGTTGAGGCCGTATTGCGGGTCAACCAGTGCTTGAATTAAGGTGGGGTCGATTAGGTAGTCAGCGGTGGTGGGGTCACGAGGGTGCTAGGCCCATGTTTAGATGACCATCGTATGAGTTAGTGGATATGTTCGACCAGAAGCGGTTCGTGAAGGCCGGGGATGGCCTTGAAGAAGATCGAGAGAAGTAAGATGACCAAGTTTGGAGGTAGTGGCTCAGAATTTTGGGAATCAAGTAATGGCGAAGTATAGTGCATTATCTTTGGGAGAGTTCAAGTGTTCAAGAAGAGTACGACAAGTAAGGAAAGAAGTGAACGTGGGTTAGCAGAATAAAAGAGATCATTTTGTTGTGAAGTGAAGGTGCGAAGGGAGTATCCTTTAGACCAGGGTGAAAGCTTTTGTGATGTAGGAATGATTTCTCGGGAACTTGGGTTGAATATTTGCGCGTGTATTATTTTTATGACCAGGTGTGGCATTGGCAACTTGTTTAAGTTGAGAGGAACTTTATCTTTATCCGTCTTGAGAAGAAACATTCGGGACGAATGTTTCTAAGGAGGGGAGAATGTTATACCCCGTATTTCCAGTATGCGTGAGGCGTGCGTCAAAGTTTAAGCCTTAAGTAGGCAAAGTGGCGAAATTTGTGCACAACTAGCGAAAAGAGTCGTTTTCCGACGAAACGTTTTCCAAACTTTGCGAAGGGAAAATTCCGGCTATGTCATTTATAATTTTTGCGGATTTTTCCGAGAGATGAAATATTTTGGACCAACGAGAGGGTGACACTTGTCACCCAGTGGACGGCAATCAAGGGATTTCTTGGCACGTTTTTAGCTCTTTTTTGTCAAGGAGTTGGTAGGATATTTTGTCTAGTTGATGAGCAAGTGGGACCCACAAACACATGTCCAAATCCCTTTACACTTGCCTACCACTTGTCTTAATCTTGGCCATTGGTTGGCCTATAAATACCCCTCTAATGCAAGACATTTCTTCATCCACAAATCATTTTCCAAGTCTTGAAAATCCTCCCCTAAGTGTAGTATTAGTCGAGCACCCTCCCCTAGAGAGGCCCTCGTGAATACCCCTTGCCTAGTAGTTTTCGAAAAATACCCCCCCCCCTTGGTAGAAAAGTATTCTCCAAGTGTTGTTACTATTCCAAAATACCTTGGCCCAAATACCTTATAGTATTCCAAGGTTACACCTATACTAAAAGCCCAGAAATACTATTATACTTCCTTTAGCCACTAAACGAAACCCTAAGAAAAATCTTCATAGTCGGTTGAAGTGTTAAGTAGAAGTTGTGTAGAACTTCTAAGGGTTTCTTGGAGCGTTCAGAATCGGAGCTAAACGTTGCTCAGGATCGACATTTAATCTTGGATAATTTTGGGCTTATCGAGGTAAATAATCCCATCCTTCTAGTGTAATTGGAAATTACATACTGTAGTAGTATATAAATGTATATAAGATACATAGAAGAGAATTGAACTGTAATAGAAGGATATTCTGAAGAATATTGAAATGAAATCACATCGAAGGATATTAAAGAAGAAGATTGAATCAGTACTTACATGGGGTGTATTTCTGATGAGACTTGTGTAGTTTGGCGGGTAGGGAAGTGCTGCCCAATTTTCCGTAGAATTATTCTACAGTGTAGTCTAGACATTGATAGACTTGTATAACCGTTATAGGTTGAAGTACTGCGAGTAGCGTATTCTACTCGAAGGGTGGAAAAGGCTAGCGGATTACAAGATTTGGAGCTATTTGCTAATAGTCGATAATCGTTGCAAGGTATGTGATTCTTCCTATCCTCTTGAGCATGATATTTTAAAAGAATATATATATATAGTACGGTAGCGTCGTGTGTTAACTAAGCGTAGTTCTCTGGCAATGTCTTTGACTTAAGCTGAATAATAAGAATCTTGAAGTATTTCAAAAGAATTAAGAATCGTTTTGAAAAGAGTAATACTTGGTTTTGAAAGCTTAAGAGTTATACTAGCTTTATGGGAAGTTAGGTATAACGACTTAAGAGAGATAAAAGAATGGTTTATTGATTGTAGAAGATAAGAGACTTGACTTAATTGAATTAATATGAATTTTGTTAAAAGTGTAAAACCTCATTTCGTGAGAAATGAGTACTTAATTTTAAAGGAATATGTTTCTTGATTTTGGAAATCAGAATAAGTATCGAACAAACCACTGCAGCGCTAATAAAGGGAAATGTATTGAATAATTAAGTATTATTAAAACCAGTAGAAACCTCCATCTGCATAGAAGCTAAGATGAGACAAAATGATATTACATTTCCTAGATCATGGCTGCTTTAATAAGATTGTTATAAACAAGAACAACCTACTCACACATAAGGCATACATTACTCAATTGTTTAAAAGAGAGTACGTTATTTGATTAAGACTATGAACTATGAAATCTTTCGAAACTAAAAGACTCGAGTATCTGAAATTAGGCAAACTGGAACTTTCGGAAAAGAATGTGGTTACTTGATTTTAAAACATGAACATATTTGGTACTACGGATAATCGTATCGAGTTGTTTTTACGTAAAAAAAGGTCTTTTTGAAAGGATAAATGTATGTAGTACTTTGTGGTTAAAACCCGGATTGGTTGTAATAAAATAAATGTCTGTGAGTATGATTAAACTTGCATATGCTTGTGGTGATTAGCCTTTGTTGTGCAAGTGTTGTATTTACGTGCTCTGGCGTCTCGTTGGAGGTAGGCTATCTGATTGATTGATGGACATACTGACACGATGGGTGGCCCACAAGTATGCTTCCACTAATCGATCCTTTTGGACATACTGACACGATGGGTGGCCCACGGGTATGCTTCCATTAGGAGAGTTATCTTGTTATCGGCTTGGACATACCGACGATGGGTGGCCGAGTATGCTTCCATTCGATGGTTATCTTGTTATTTCCTTTTGGACATCTTACACGATGGGTGGCCACGGGTATGCTTCCATTAGGAGAGTTATATTGTTATCGGCTTGGACATACCGACACGATGGGTGGCCACGGTATGCTTCCATTCGATGGTTATCTTGTTATTTCCTTTTGGATATCACGACACGATGGGTGGCCCGGGTATGCTTCCATTAGGAGAGTTATCTTGTTATCGGCTTGGACATACCGACACGATGGGTGGCGCGGTATGCTTCCATTCGATGGTTATCTTGTTATTTCCTTTTGGACATCTTGACACGATGGGTGGCCGGGTATGCTTCCATTCGGAGAGTTATCTTGTTATCGGCGGACATACCGACACGATGGGTGGCCGAGTATGCTTCCATTCTGATGGTTATCTTGTTATTTCCTTTTGGACATACTGACACGATGGGTGGCCCACGGGTATGCTTCCATTAGGAGAGTTATCTTGTTATCGGCTTGGACATACTGACACGATGGGTGGCCCACGAGTATGCTTCCATTCTGATGGTTATCTTGTTATTTACTTTGGACATACTGACACGATGGGTGGCCCACGGGTATGCTTCCATTAGGATGGTTCCATGGCCATGCTTATACCGAGGTAAGATGTCGGGGCATGCGGCCGTTGTGCGGGTTATATTTGAGTGATGACTTTGAGGGCGTGAGTCCCTGACTTGACATGACTGCTTTTATATTGTGAACTGTAGTTTTGTTATCATACATGTCTCCTGTTTTGTTTTAGTCTACTATGATTTTATTTACAAGTATTTTCAGTTTCACATACTTGGTACCTGTTGTACTGACCTCCTTGAGTGCGTTCATCCGCAGTAGAGGTACATCGGTCGTCGATCCCCGCTTCTAGGATCACAAATCAGCGTATTGGGAAGCTCCGTTTCTCCGGAGGCCTATCTTTTGGTATGGTACCCTGAGTCTGTAGGTTCTTGTACATTCAGGGGTATGGCGGGGCCCTGTCCCGCCATAGTTGTCGTTACATTCTTAGAGGTGCAGTAATCTTGTGTGGCGGGGTTTGTAAAAAGGATTAAACTGCTCAAACTTTGTATTTATATATATCTTGAAAAGCGACTTCCTCTCGTAAAATGTGTTTCATTTCTGATTGTTTCATGTCTTGTTTTTATATTATTGATTACTCGATGTATGACTACTTGGGTGCGGGTAAGGCACGATCCACGAGCCGGGCAGTCGTGACAAGTATACCTTCTGACGCGCACTATATGACATTATCGTCCCGAAATGGCGGGCGTATACCTTACGCGCACTATATGACATTATCGTCCCGAAATGGGTCGGGCGAGATACCTTCGCGGAACTATATGACATTATCGTCCCGAAATGGGCGGGCGAGATACCTTTACGCGGACTATATGACATTATCGTCCCGAGAAATGGGTCGGCGAGATACCTTACGCGAACTATATGACATTATCGTCCCAGAAATGGGTCGGGCAGTATACCTTTACGGGCAGACTATATGACATTATCGTCCCAGAAATGGGCCGTGCAGTATACCTTTATAGGCAGACTATAGGTTATTATCGCGTCCCAGAAATGGGCCGGGCAGTATACCTTTATGGGCAGACTATATGACATTGTTCTTATTGGTGTTATATTATATCATGGACTACCGACAGTGAGTAAGGATTCCACGAGCATGATTGATATTATGGGCGTGAGACCCATGGTTAGATTTTAGAAATGACTTGAAGGCATGCGTCCCTGACTTGTTATGACTGCTTATGTGTTGTGTACTATAGGTTGGCTATCATACATGTCTCCTGTTTTGTTTAGACTGTTATGATTTCATTCACGATACTTCATTTCACATAGTTGGTACATTCTTCGTCTTGACCTCGCCGGGCTGCGTTCATCTGCTTGAGTTTAGGTCTTGATTTGGTGATCGGCAGGTGTAGGACCCTGCTCAGAGTTTTTGGATAGCTCCTTCTGTTCGGCAGTTTATCTTTTTGGTATGAGTTCTTTCAGTACAGACTTTTGTACAGTTATGGGTACGACGGGGCCTTGTCCCGTCATAGTTCAGTATAACTCTTAGAGGTCTGTATTCATATGTGGGATCGGACTCATGTACGGTGTAGTGTCTTTTGTTTATGTATATATGGCAGCCTTGTCGGCTTTGCCCTTGCACGTACGTTGGTTTTAAAAAAAAATGAGGTGTTATTTAATTTCCGCAGTTTACTTGTGTTGTTAAGGTAGAAGTGTGCCCAGGTAGGGCACCAGTCACGGGCCCGGGGTTCGGGGTGTGACAGAAGTTCATAAACAACTTCCCTTTAATTTCCAACCAAAACTTGTGAAAACAACTTAGGTCTTCATCTTGCGACTAACGTAAAAATGTAGTTTTTCCGGGATCTTTGTATTGAGATATCCTTATAATACCTCTAGGAATCTTGTGTTAAAGTATTGTGAATTATGAACAACAAACGAATTTTTTTTTGTGTGGGAAATGGACAAAGCCGAGAGCTTCTCTCAAGAACAAGAAATGAATTTTTTTTCTCTAAGTGTTGTGTGCTTGTCTTGCTACTAGTGTGAATAAATACCATATTCAAGGGCCAAGATTAATACACTTGTGTGGTTGAGATTTTAGAGGACAAAAGATCTTGCACAAGTTGGCTAGTTGACTTGGTGAATAATGTCAAGCCTTGGCTTTCAAGACTTGATCATCTAACCTTTGGTCACTTGACCACTTAACCTTGGTCAAAATTCGACCAAGCCCGTAGGGGGTGACACGTGTCACCCTCCCATTAGTCATAATATTTAGTTTTCCGACATTTTCATAATTCCGATAAATTCTACAAGTCTCAAATCTTAAGGTCCTGTTTCCTTACGTACGTTCAGATATACATGTCCTGGAATTTCGGGGTGTAACATTCTTCCCCCCCTAGAAACATTCGTCCCGAATGTTCTTTCAGAGTTAATCTAATTAAATAGTGACATAGTCTCCTTTAACTATACCCAATCATACCAAATATGTCATCCATGGCCACATAACAATACTTAAGCAATTACGTAAATTAAACTGACAGGTACGGGAAATGAATTACCTGGAGGTGTAGGGAATAAGTGAGGATACTTCTTCATCATGTCATCCTCTGCTTCCCAAGTCATCTCCTCTCTACTATCATTCCGCCACAAAACTTTGACGAAAGCCACGTGTCACGACCGAACCCGGGCGTGGTAGTGCCTACACAGGCACTTCTACCTAAACGTCATAAGTAAATCGCGGAACTAAATAACACCTCATTTTTTTTAAAACCAACGAACATGCAAAGGCAAAGCTGACAAGGCTGCCATATAATATACATAATAAAAAGCATTACATTGTACACGAGTCCAATCCCACATATGAATCTGCACCTAAGAGTTTCTTGAACTATGGCCAGGACAAGGCCCCACCGTTCCCATAACTGTACAAAAGCATGTACTGAAGGGTCTATACCAAAATGATAAGCCCACGAACAAATGGAGCTATCCAAAACTCTGAGCAAGGGTCCTACACTTGCAGATCACCGAACTGTGTACCTAAACCTGCGGCATGAATGCATCCCTCCGGAGAAAAGGGGTCAGTACGAAGAATGTACCAAGTATATGAAGTAGTAAGTACTGTAAAGGAGATCACATAATCCACATATAACAGGAAGCAAGTATGATAACTCAAAACAACAGCACAATGAACCTTGAAAACATGAGAGTAATGCAATCATTTTTACCTTTTAAGTTATGTTTTTAACAATGAGACCAAATGTTCCACCTTAAGTCGTAAACACACTGCACCCTTTCAATCACTACCATTTCCAAACATGAAGGCCGTGCCACTGCCAGGGTCAACCACCCTCTGTATTATAATGCAACCTATCATAGGACTATTTCACCCGTATAGGTCACGTGGACCCGCAATGAGTCATCGGTACACGATACTCGCATCACGGATAGCTAATCCATGGCTTATATCCCGGGAATTTAACCCACCCGAGTCTATCCGACCCGCCGTGAGTGTGTACCACTCACACCATGGAGAGCTACTCCATGATATCTCTTTAACCAAGTTGCCGGCCCTTTATGGAGGGACGCGGAGATGTGGAAATACGACACTTGCACGAATGTCTATATGAGCAACCCATATGCAAGCAAACCATTCTTGACCTTTATTTATAAAATAAATAAACCATCATTTTAGCAAACCAAGACAATACCATGCCTTTCCTTTTTACATGAACCAAGACAATACCACGCCTTTACACAACCAAGACAATTACCATGCCTTTCCTTTTTACATAAATCAAGACAATTGTCACACCCCGAACCCCGGGCCCGTGACTGGTGCCCTACCTGGGCACCCTGCTACCTTAATAACACCTCATTTTTTTTTTAAAACCACGTACGTGCAAGGCAAAGCCGACAAGGCTGCCATATAATATACGTAATAAAAGACACTACACCGCATGAGTCAATCCAGCGTATGAATACAGACCTAAGAGTTATCTTGAACTATGACGACAAGGCCCGCCGTACCCATAATCGTACAAAAGCACATCGCAAGAACTTATACCAAAAAGATAACTCCGAGCGAAGAGCTATCCAAAACTCTGGCGGTCCTACACTGCCGATCACCAAACAACAGACGTAAACTGCGGCGTGACGCAGCGGCCGAAGGAGGTCGATCTGAAGAATGTACCAAGTATGTGAGCGATGAAATGCGTAATGAAATCATAATAGTCTAAACAAAGCAGGAGACATGTATGATAGCCAACCTACAATACATAACACATAAGCAGTCATATCAAGTCAGGGACGCAGGCCCTCAAAGTCACTACTCAAATATAACTATGGGTCTCACGCCCATAATATCAATCATTCGTGGAATCCTTCCTCATCCGGCGATCTACATGATGTAATAACACCAATAAGGATACATGAACACCAAGTCCCACGTGTCCTAAATACCACGTGGTCTCATGCCGGAATACCACATCGTAAAGCATGACCATAGGGTAACCTGAACAAATCGGGGACATATATGATAATCAAATTACAACACATTGTGCCTTACTAACAATGAGAGTAAGCGATGAGTATCCTTACAATATGAAATAGGAAGCTCATGATCAAAACAAGACCATCACGCGATATCATTTAGCCATCCTACTCGCAGGACTATTTCACCCGCATAGGTCGCGTGGACCGCGTGAGGTATTCCTCGCATGGGACTATTTCACCGCGTAAGCCCTTACGGACTCGCGTGAGGTATTCCTCGCGTAGGTGGACGCCGCGTGGGACTATTTCACCGCGTAAGTCCTTACGGACCCGCGTGAGGTATTCTCGCGTCGTGGGTAGCAATTCCACGAGCGCAAATGCCACAAACCCGGAATGACCGAAACAAGCGATATACCAATAGCACACAAGGCTATTTCCGACACATAGGCAATTCTCAACTAATCGGGCCAAGTACTTATCAAGGAACACATGGAAATAATTCTCAATTAACCAAGCCAAAGTACTTATCAAGGCCTGCGTAGAATAATTCTCATTTGACAAGCCAAAGTACTTATCAGGGCACAAATAGAATAATTCTCATTTAACAAGCCAAAGTACTTATCAAGGCACTCTTAGACAAATTCTCAATTTTTCAAGCCAAAGTACTAATCAAGGCACACTTAGACAAATTCTCAATTTATCAAGCCAAAGTACTAATCAAGGCATCACATAGAATTATTCTCAATTAAATAGGCCAAAGTACTACGTACGTACATTATTTTCAAAAGACTCCTTTTTATGTAAAATCCTAAGATACTAACACCCGTAGTATCAAGGCGTGTCTATTCTTCAAAGTAAGTTACTATACTTTTTTTGAAACTCATTTCAAAGCTTGAAACCAAGTAACTTCAAATTTTCACAACCTAGGCAACTTATGCCCTTAATCAAAATAGACAACTTTCTAAACCTTCCATAAAGCCGTTATAACCAACTTCCCATAAAGCCGTTATAACCCCTTTATGGTTTTAGACATATCCATTCCTTTTTATAACCAAGAGACTTATACTTTTAAAACCAAGTATCACATACTTACAAAATCAAGTTCTTAACTTTCAAATACTTCAAGTCTCTTAACATTTAGAAAACAAGTTTCTTCTACTTTTAAACCTCAAGCAACTCACACCTTTAAAACAAGTTACTTCTCTTAAATCATGTCATTTCTCCTCTCTTAAAACAATTAAGAAAATCACTCCTTTAACTCCCCTAAAGTCATTATAATGACCTTTAGGATTTTGGGACTAAGGCACTAGCCCAAAAGATTTGGAAACCACTTTTCAAGACTCTATGTACTTTAAGTAAAATACTTTCACTTTTAAGAATCCAAACTTCACTAAGAAAATGGATTTTACAACTTACAATTTAAACATCAAAGTACAATCAAGGAAGTACATAGAACAAATTCTATTCTAGGCAATCCAAATACAACCAAGGAATGGATCATTTAAGGAGTAGAACATACTTTCTTAATCTTAAGGAATCATGCTAGAAGAGGAGATAGTTCACATACCTTTTCGGCTAAAATCCACAAGCTAAGCCGAATACGCCGTACGTAGAAGTGTCAACCTATAATGGTCACAACAAGACTATCAACTTCTAGTCTCAACGTAGAATAATACTAAGTATACGGTCTCTAATTCTACGGAAAATCGGGCAGCACTTCCTTTGTTTCTACTCACTTTGCCACCTTTTTCAAGGTCGAATACAATAACCAAACATGCCACATTTAAGGCTCCAAACAACAACCAACCAAAGGGGATTACACGCCTTACAATACGTGTAAAATTCCGCCCCACAATTCATACCAAATAGTTTAATACTTCACTAGCCATTCTCGGCCAACATATAACCAACAACACTACGTCTTTTCCAATCCTCTTCCAATTCCAAGTTCTTAGGTCAACATGTTATATAGTTATAAACCACTTCAACAACTACAATTTCCTTCTTACACAACATGCGACGACTTAACGAATAGTCAACTTGAATTGTAGTCTTAAGGCTAACATGCTAGTTTTCGGATTTAGGGTTCCAATAGCCAATACACTAATCCAACTATGTAATATACATCTCATGCTTGCTAATAACCATAGCTACAACAATAAGTAAACTTAATTGCTAAAACGACAAGAATATACCTTTCAAAGCCCTTAAAATTTCCAAGATTCCAAAGTAGCGCCTTAGCAATTCTTAACTCCTTTCCTTAGGTTCCAATCCGCTCCAAGCACTCCTTAGAGGCTTATGAAGAACCCATCTTCAAGTTCCAACTTCAAAGTTGAAGAACTCCAATAGTTTCCGCCTTGCGACTAACGTGAAAACTCCGTTTTTCCGAAATATTTCTATTGAGATATCCTTACAATACCCTAAGGGACATTGGGTTAAAGTCTTGTGGCTAATGGATCAAAACTACAAAAATTTTGTGTGGGAGATATGTCACGACCCGAACCCGGGCCCGTGACTGGTGCCTTACCCCGGGCACCCAAGTAGACATACATCAGAGTAATCAGCGGAACATAAAGACAATACATGAAACCAGTGAAATAAGACAGTGAAATAAGAAGACAGGCTAACCAAAAACGGTTACCTTCAGTATATACATAAAACCTGAACAGTTTAATCCTTTTACAACCCTGCCCACAACAGTACTCTGCACTCTAAGAATGATCGACAACAATGGCGGGCGGGGCCCGCCAAACCCCGAATGTAAACACTTACTACGACGGACTATACGTCGATAAGCCTCCGAGAAAGCGGAGCTTCCCAAACGCTGGCGTGACCACGAGCTAGGATCAACGATCGTGTACCTCAACTGCGGCATGAACGCGGCCCGAGGAGGTCGAGCAACAGTCGAGTATGTATCGAAAATACATCAGTAAATGAAATCATAGCGATCATATAAAGCGGGAGACATGTATGATAACCAAACTACGATTTACAACAGCGATCATGTCAAGTCGTGACTCACGCCCTCAAGTCATCACTCAAGTATAACAATGGGTCTCGTGCCCACAACATCAATCATGCGTGGAATACCTTCGCCACTGCCGATCTATGATATAAAAGCACCAAGGAACACATGAACACCGTGTCCACTGTGTCATAATAAAGCATGCGGGGTAAGTACGAAGGCATAGCCGACTACTAAAACCCACAGTACCAACAAGGTCATGAATCAGATCATAAGATCTGTCTAGACCGTCACATGATCAAAGCTGGCCACTTGCCCGCAGTATCAATGTGCGCGTCTAACCCTGGAACTCCCGCAGCTCCGCATAGGCCAATCTCATCGGCCCGCATGAGGTATTCCCCGCATCGAGGGTAGCTACTCCCCGGCATCGTCACGGAACGCGATCCGCGTAGCCCGTGGACGCATGCCCATAAAGGACGTCACTAACACGGAACTCTCGTAGCTCGCGATAGGCCGGGACTGCGTGAGGTATTCTCGAATCATAGGTCCATCGACCGCTGAGTCTACCCGCGTGGACGGCTTAACCCCCGGAATCATCTCAAGAGATGAATGCCACAATACCATCATAACGACTGATAGTTAATAAGCACAATCAAGGGAAACCCCTTCACACAAACATCACAAGATACTAACACACGTAGCATCCCAACACGTTTACTTATCAAAGCAATCAAGAAAGTATTACAAGGCTATCACAAACCAATACAATCAAGTTGTTCACACAAGGTACTTTCTACTAACAAGTTCGGGTACCTATCCCCAAAGCACTTCATACATTAAATCTTTACAAGATACGTTACTTCACAAAAACCACACAATACCAGTAGTATATGAACATAGAGTGATTATCTTTTTAAAGTAAATCAATTACTTCTCTTTGTAAAATCAAGTAGCAACATTCTTTTCCAATGTTTAAGTTTGCCTAATTTCCAATGTTCAAGTTTCTCATTTTAGAACGGTTTCGTAGTTCATAATCTTATTCATTTAAGAATATAATTCTCCTTAAAACTATCGAGAAACATAAGTCTTATATGTGAGTAGGATATTCTTGTTTATAACAATCTTATTACAAAGACCATGATCTAGGAAATATCATTTTGTCTCATCTTAGCTTCTATGCGGATGGAAGTTTCTCTGGTTTTATTAATACTTAATTAGTCGTAACATTTCCTTTTATTAACGCCGCGGTGGTTTGTCGATACACATTCGATTTCAAATCAAGAAACATTCTTAAGCCGTTATACCTAACCTCCCATAAAGCTAGTATAACTCTTAAGTTTTCAAAACCAAGGATTACTTCTTCTTTCAAAATGATTCAAAAATCTTTTGAAATACTTCAAGTTCTTTATTAACACATAACAAGCCAGTTATAGTTCAAATCAGTTACCTTTTAAAAAAACCACATGTATTTTCTAACCAACATAAAGCTGTTATAACCAACTTCCCATAAAGCCGTTATAACACTTTATGTTTTACCAATCAAATACATTTAGCACGTATGCGTCACCGTACTACATAGTTCACACATATCATGCTAAAAGAGATAGGAAGAGGTTCACATACCTCGCGACGATTATCGACTAATAGCAAAACGCTCAAGTACCTCAAACCCGGCTACTCCTAAGCCAAGTAGATCGCGCCACGCATAGTACTTCCACCTAGAAGGCCACTAGGCGCTTATTAACATAAGGTCTCTTCGTAGGACTTTCTACCGAAACTTCGGCAGCACCTCCCCCCCCCGCAACAGCGGAAAAATCCGCCTCTACCGCGGCCGGCGACCAAGCCAACCCGGGGGGGTTATACGTATAACCCAAACCGGTACAACACTACTCCATGGTACTACTACACAAGTCTCATGTCTGACCTATGTAATTCTGATTCGGTACTCTTCTTTAAATTCAGCTTAAGTCGCAAGACATTGCCGTAAGTATTATTCGGGCTTAAGTCAAAAGACATTGCCGATAACTACGCTCGATTCTATTATATAGTATACTTCAACTATATATTCACAATCATGTAATTTCCAATTACAATAGAGGACAAGATAATTACCTCGATAAGCCCATAATTATCCTAGCTTAAAGTCGATCCGGGCAATCGTTTAGCTCAACTCGCGCCCAACCCGCTCTAAACCACCCTTAGAAGTTCTAACCAACTTCTACACAATACTCAACGGACTATGGAGATTTTCCTAGGGTTTCGGTTTGTGGTAGTGGGAAGTATAATAGTATTTTCGGCTTTTAGATAGGTATAACCTTAGAATACAACAAGGTATATGGCTAAGGTAATTTGGGCATTATAACAATACTTTTGAGAGTATTTCTACACCAAAAAGGGGGGTACATTATACGAGAACAACACCACAAGGAGGGGGGTGACGTCTTGGCCATAAGGCCAACTCAGAGGAGGGCTCTGCCGGCGAGGGAAAGGACGAGAACAAGGTGAAGGGAGGGAGGAAGAGCTCACAAGACTTAGGCATTTTTGGATGAAGAAGTCTTCAACCTTAAGGGGTATTTATAGGTCAAGGGATGGCCAACCAAAGGCCAAGATCAATCCATGTGTTAGGCAAGTGTAGGCTAGGATTTACCAACACAAATATCCTACCAACTCCTTGACTTTTCCAAGGCACCAAAAACGTGCTCCACTTTGTCCAAAACGCCCAAATGGACGTTGAGTCCACCAATTGGAGGGTGCCAAGTGTCGCCCTCCCGTTGGTCCAAAATGTTTCGCCTCGGAAAAATCCGCAAAAATTAGAAATGACATAGCCGGAAATTCCCTACGAAAAGCCGTGGAAAACGTTTCGCCGAAAAACGACTAACGGGTGTTGTGAACAAAATTAATTCGGCCAAGCCTTAGTACAAGTTTCAAATTTTCTACGCACGCCTTACGCATACTGCGGAAATACGGGTATAACATTCTCCTCCTTAGAAACATTCGTCCGAATGTTCCTTCTAAGTCTCAAAACAAGCGTGCGCCAAAGATAGTCTTCACTACTATACTTACGAAAACAAACCCGCCACATCCGCCACTAAACACCCAAGCAAAATACCTCCATCCAAGTCCACGAGGAAACACCTCTAACATAACCACAAACACTTCTCACCGGTCTAAAATATACTTCCATCGCACCTTCTCTTTACAAAAGAAATGATCACATCAATGCTCGCCATACATGCTCACTTCTCTTTTACTCGTCGTAGATACCACTTTGTCACTTTGTCGCGAGCCTTGCTCGACGACCCAACAAATGGTACCGGGCCGCGATCCCGAGGATGTCGTACACTCGAACTCTTACCACATTTCGATCTCGCTACGCTTTCCAAAACTCGGTTACTATCTCTAACGTGGTCATCATTAATCGAATACTGGATGGATCTCGATACTTTCCGAACATAACACGAACATCGACGCCGCCTCCTAAGTCGGACGGCAAATGCTAACATATAGGCAACCGGCCTATTCTTCACATGAACTCGTGCGGCCCAAAGTAACTCGGGCTAAGTCCTCTGTATTCCAAACTCGTCACACCCAACCCGGTGGTACTTTCAAGACCGACCGTCAACTCAACTCTAGCGTCGCCGCCGATTATCCGTCACGATTCCTCGAGCCGCGGAACCTCTTCTAGACAAGCTTCACTATCCACACCGCTGGAACAAGCTCAACCAACCGCTCAACCTTGCCAACATCGAACCAATCGACCACAACTTACACTTCCGCCGCCTGAGGCTTCATAAGCGATATCCGAACACTGAAATGGTAGCTTAAACACTTCCTCTACAGGAGACAACAGTCCCCACAACTACCCCTGAAGTCCACACACTGGCCCGGGGGCGAATGCGATTCTGAGACTCACCTGAGTTCTTAGCACATGCTTGGTAAAACTTCCCGAAACAAAAACAGCCGTAACCTGGGCTCCACTGTCTGCCATAAGGTAAAGGTAGGCACCCCGTGCAACCTTACAACCTCTTCTGATAAATCAACACTGCCGAGTGAACGGTCCCGACCGAAGAACACGATGGGCTGCCCCCATCGGCCCGACCACTGGTCGAACGCATCCACGAACTCGTACGCTGGTTAACTAAACTTGGGCCTAACACCCTCGTAACCCTAACACAAGGCGGGACCACCACAAACTGACCCCACCACCAAACCTACCGCGGGTTGACCCGCAACGGGGCCCCAACCCGACCCGGCAACACGCAAAATACTAGCTCCCCGATCCGGAACAATCTCACTAAACACGTTACGAAAACCTAGCGGTCTTCTTAGCTCAACTACCCCCTTTCATTTCACACTACTTAGGGACCTATCCCAAACGTAGCTCACGTGCACTATGCACTCCAATAAGGATCAAACACAACACTACACCTTTACATCGAGATGGCCTTACCTCTAAGGTCTCTACGTATAAAACTCTAAGGTTCACACTTTTCTATCCCCCAAATCTTACTTGGTTAGCTAACCAAGATTTCTAATCACAACATTAACACTCTGCTATCAAAACATAGCACTTATGATATACCCATCTTATCACACATCAACTCTGAGGGTTAAAGATCTATCTCAGAATTCATCGTTTCATTCCCCTTAGTCGTTCTAATCAAACCTGCCCCGTAGGGCGCATAGCTTAAGGAAGGTGACGAACTACCCACCGGTACTGAAGGCAAAGTCCTCCTACTAGGTCACTCTCTCGACACATGGCCTCGACGGCGCCGCAGTACAACAAGTACCAACTAAAAGACGACATTCCCGGGATGACGTGCATCATCTGTGAACCGAAGCCCCGAGTTCACCCAACTCCTGCGTACTCGAACGCCCCGAAATCCGTGGAAGACCACTCGCGCGGTGGAGGTGCATAATCTAATCTGCCGGTGGCGACTCGCCTCGAAAGTTACCAAAGGACCTTGCTCTCGCCTTCTTCGTCCTCGTTAACCCGCCGATCTCTATGTTTCTCGGCTGCCGCGCATAAGCCCGCATACGTGCCATGCTCGCCTAATCAAGGATTACTCTTGCACACCCTTCTCTTAGGTAGTCATCAAGACTCGCGATACATCGGTATACTCTCTCGTAGCCAAATCCATAGCTAATGTGGTCGCCTTCTTGTAATCTAATTTCACTGCTCTGCGTGGAACTAAAGGTTCAAATGTCATGGCGCGCAGGAGAACCGCCGCCGTGCTAAACTTTCTTGGGGCTAGTGGCGTCGCGAAATCCCGAACGAAGCATTACCCTAGGTAATGATTGGGCTGTGCCACGTAACCCTCGAATTCTACTCGCGCCTCCGCCGCTGCGCCTCCCGGGCGGGTTGCCCTACGCGGAGGCATAACGATAGGGGAAAGAATTTCGTCAGAGGGTCCAACTTACAACACAGCTCTAAGGCACGATCTCAGAGTGAGAAGAATAGAAATCAATCCTAAAATATCCTATAGCCTCCTGATTATTGGTGTGGTGCACAACACACCGATAATCAAGACTCTGGATCGGATACGTAGACACTTTCCGAGGATTAATCGCTCGATACCACTTTTGTCACGACCGAACCGGGCGTGGATCGTGCCTTACCCCGCACCCAAGTAGACATCGTCAGTAATCACGGAACATAAAGACAATACATGAAACCATGAAATAAGACGGTGAAATAAGAAGCAGGCTAACTAAAACTTACCTTCGGTATATATATAAATAGCAACTTTTTCAACATGAATAGTTTAATCCTTTTACAAACCACGCTTACAACGATTACTACGCACCTCTAAGAATGATACGACAACAATGGCGGGACGGGGCCCGCCAAACCCCGAATGTAAACACTTACTACGACGGACTATACCACGATAAGCCTCGAGAAACGGAGCTTCCCAAACTGTGACCACGAGCTAGGATCAACGGCGGTGTACCTCAACTGCGGCATGACGCAGCCCGAAGGAGGTCAAGATAACAGTACCGAGTATGTGAAATCAAAATACATCGTAAATGAAATCATAGCGATCATATAAAGCGGAGACATGTATGATAACCAAACTACGATTTACAACAAAGCGGCCATGTCAAGTCGTGACTCACGCCTCAAGTCATCACTCAAGTATAACAATGGGTCTCGTGCCCACAACATCAATCATGCCCGTGGAATACCTTCCTCACCGCCGGCGATCTATGATATAAAAGCACCAAGGAACACATGAACACCAGTCCCACGTGTCATAATAAAATCAGGGTAAGTACGAAGGCATAGCCGACTACTAAAAACCCACAGCATCAACAAGGTCATGAATCAGATCATAAGATCTGCTAGACCGTCACATGATCAAAGCCGCCACTTGCCCGCAGATCAATGCGCGTTTAACTCGAACTCCCGCACTCGCGTAGGCCAATCTCATCGGCGCATGAGGTATTCCCGCATCGAGGGTAGCTACTCCCGGCGTCGCCCCGACTTCGCATCCGCACGGCCATGGACCGCATGCCCATAAGGACGACACTAACTCGAACTCGTAGCTCCGCATAGGCCGGGACTGCATGAGGTATTCTCGAATCATAGGTCCATCGACGCCGAGTCTACCCGCGTGGAGGGCGCTTAACCCCCGGAATCATCTCAAGAGATGAATGCCACAATACCATCATAACGACTGATAGTTAATAAGCACAATCAAGGGAAACCCCTTCACACAAACATCACAAGATACTAACACACGTAGCATCCCAACACGTTTACTTATCAAAGCAATCAAGAAAGTATTACAAGGCTATCACAAACCAATACAATCAAGTTGTTCACACAAGGTACTTTCTACTAACAAGTTCGGGTACCTATCCCCAAAGCACTTCATACATTAAATCTTTACAAGATACGTTACTTCACAAAAACCACACAATACCAGTAGTATATGAACATAGAGTGATTATCTTTTTAAAGTAAATCAATTACTTCTCTTTGTAAAATCAAGTAGCAACATTCTTTTCCAATGTTTAAGTTTGCCTAATTTCCAATGTTCAAGTTTCTCATTTTAGAACGGTTTCGTAGTTCATAATCTTATTCATTTAAGAATATAATTCTCCTTAAAACTATCTGAGAAACATAAGTCTTATATGTGAGTAGGATATTCTTGTTTATAACAATCTTATTACAGCAGCCATGATCTAGGAAATATCATTTTGTCTCATCTTAGCTTCTATGCAGATGGAAGTTTCTACTGGTTTTATTAATACTTAATTAGTCAGAACATTTCCTTTTATTAACGCTGCAGTGGTTTGTCGATACATTCGATTTCCAAATCAAGAAACATTCTTAAGCCGTTATACCTAACCTCCCATAAAGCTAGTATAACTCTTAAGTTTTCAAAAACCAAGTATTACTTCTTCTTTCAAAATGATTCAAAAATCTTTTGAAATACTTCAAGTTCTTTATTAACACATAACAAGCGCTTATAGTTCAAATCGCTACCTTTTAAAAAAACCACATGTATTTTCTAACCAACATAAAGTCATATAACCAACTTCCCATAAAGCCGTTATAACACTTTATGTTTTACACCAATCAAATACATTTAGCACGTATGCGTCTACCGTACTACATAGTTCACATATCATGCTAAAAGAGATAGGAAGAGGTTCACATACCTCGCGACGATTATCGACTAATAGCAAAACGCTCAAGTACCTCAAACCGGCTACTCCCTAAGCCAAGTAGATCGCGCCACGCATAGTACTTCCACCTATAAGGCCACAAGGCGCTTTATTAACATAAGGTCTCTTCGTAGAACTTTCTACGTAAAATTCGCAAGACCTCCCCGCAAATGCGTAAAACTCCTCTATCGAGGCCGCTACCAAGCCAACCAGGAGGGTTATACATCTAACCCTAACTGCACAACTCTACTCCATGGTACTACTACACAAGTCTCATGTAATACACCTCATGTAATTACAGCTCAAGATTTTCTTTAAATTCAGCTTAAGTCGCAAGACATTGCCGTAAGTATTATTCAGCTTAAGTCAAAAGACATTGCCGATAACTACGCTCAGTTCTATTATATAGTATACTTCAACTATATATTCACAATCATGTAATTTCCAATTACAATAGAGGACAAGATAATTACCTCGATAAGCCCATAATTATCCTAGCTTAAAGTCGATCCCGGCAATCGCTTAGCTCCAACTCAGCGCCCAACCCGCTCTAAACCACCCTTAGAAGTTCTAACCAACTTCTACACAATACTCCAACTGACTATGGAGATTTTCCTGTGGTTTCGGTTTTGTGGTGGGAAGTATAATAGTATTTTCTCAAGCCTTTTAGATAGTATAACCTTAGAATACAACAAGGTATATGGCTAAGGTAATTTGGGCATTATAACAATACTTTTGAGAGTATTTCTACACCAAAAAGGGGGGTACATTATACGAGAACAACACCACAAGGAGGGGGGTGAAGTCTCGCCATAAGGCCAACTCGAGGAGGGCTCTCGGCGGGGAAAGGACGAGAACAAGGTGAAGGGAGGAGGAAGAGCTCACAAGACTTAGGCATTTTTGGATGAAGAAGTCTTCAACCTTAAGGGGTATTTATAGGTCAAGGGATGGCCAACCAAAGGCCAAGATCAATCCATGTGTTAGGCAAGTGTAGGGCTAGGATTTACCAACACAAATATCCTACCAACTCCTTGACTTTTCCAAGGCACCAAAAACGTGCTCCACTTTGTCCAAAACGTCCAAATGGACGTTCAAGTCCACCAATTGGAGGGTGCCAAGTGTCGCCTCCCGCTGGTCCAAAATGTTTCGCCTCTGAAAAATCGCAAAAATTAGAAATGACATAGCCGGAAATTCCCCTACGAAGTCGTGAACACGTATCGCCTAAAAACGACTCTAAACGGGTGTTGTGAACAAAATTAATTCGGCCAAGCCTTAGTACAAGTTTCAAATTTTCTACGTACGTCCTTACGTACATACTCTGGAAATACGGGGTATAACAAGATAGGTCAAACCCGAGAGCTACTTGTGAAGAACACAATGTTCTCTAATTTTTCTAAGTCTTCAAGACCTTGTCTTGCTACTAGTAGTATACTTATAACACAATGAAGGGCTTAGACTTAAACAAATGTGAGGTTAGGATGAGTTTCACTTGGATCAAGCCTAGGCGGACAAGTTGACTTGTCAACAATATCAAGCTTAGAAGACTTATCATCTACATAGGTCAAATGACCATAATGCCTTGCAATATTTCGTCCAACATCATGGAGGGTGCCACGTGTCGCCTCTCATTCGTCCATAAAATTCAGAACCTCGTGGGCCCCACAAAAATGTAAAATTCCTCGGGTGGACCCCACGTGACCAAATCCGTAAAAATAAATTTCCATAGTGTTAATAAGTTCCATACTTTTCAAATAATGCCTTTTGAGAGCCCAATTCTCAATAACGAACATTTTTCCCTTACCGACGTCCGGAAGATTTTCCGTCGGAAAAACAATTCTTCCTTTCGTATCAATTTCCAAGTCTTGTTTCCTTACGCATTATCTTATACATGCCTCGACTTACGGTGTAACATTCTTCCTCTTAGAAACATTCGTCCCCGAATGTTCTTAGTCGGTTTTCAAGCCATACAAACGCCGGCATAAACTCTATACTATGCCTCTCAATCAAAACTGCACAAGACCAACGATGTCACATATGACCACCACATAACATACGTAAACATAATAATGAACCTTCCATCCGTGGTCCCTTCTCACAAAACTCGAAGGTTACAATCTTCCCAAACACGGGATCCTTAGAGGTTCCTTTCTTTCCTTACTTGTCATACTTTCTCGTACTTTCAAACTCATCTAGTACACGTACAAAATCTCAAATTTTGTTTCTGTTTCTCCAACTGGAGTTACTAACCAAACTTGGCCAAATTGTTACTTACATTCCCGTGAAGGCTCTTCTCGGTCCTTACGACCTAGTTCCGGTGGAACGCATCCACGAACTCGTACAACGATCAACTACACTTGGGCCTAGCACCCTCGTGACCCTATCACATAGCGGGACCATTACCAACTGACATCACCCGATTCCATACTATCGGCTGACCCGAAATGAGTCCATAACCCGACTCATCGTCACACTTAACTTGTCATTCTTAGTCTGAAATAAATCTTTCTCTTATCTCAAGGTACTTCTTACCCTATCCCCTATTCACTAGAGGTTCGTCACATAAGCCAAAGTATTTCTACTATACATCCTTCCCTATCGGTCTTTCACTGTTACGGGGTAATTACAACTTGTGAACTCTACACAACTATAGTCTCAGTTCACTTATCATTTTTGTCAACATTCTTAACTTTTCACTTTACTAATCAAAGTATCCCTACCTCTGGGGTACTATCACTTTACAACTCTAGCAACAAAGGGAAAACATATACGCTAAGGCAAAATCTGAATCTAACAATGCACGTATGATTCAAAAGAATCGAACTATACACCAGAACCCGTGCGATGTCGCCTCCCGATCTGCCCGATGGTCACGTCGTTTCGCGGTTCAAGGACGCGAACTATAAACTCCACCCGACCTCTACCACGGTGGCTAACATCCAGACACCCCGCCTGGGAACACATACCATGGAGGAAGGGAATCAACTACGCCTCATAGCCGAGCCACCTCACCGGTGCTCCTTCTAAAAGGACATACCCTCAGAATATGGCCCGGACGACCACAATAATAACAAACAGCCGTGCCATAACTATAACGGCATTTCCCCGAATGATGCTTACCACATCTAAAACACTGAGGAATAGGTGACCTCAACTGAGGAAATCCTCTGCTCCTCTGAGAACCTCGACCTCTGGAGCTCGGACCGGCTCCTAAATACCTTGTGGGGTCCAAACTCCCACCTGTGAACTGCGGGGGTATGTACTGGGTAGGTGGACGAATATCTCACTCGCCGAGGCACTCGTCCCAAAACTCACCGATAACCAACCGGTCTAGCCTCTTACGCCGATCTCCGCTGCCTCTACCTCTGCAGACACCGCCTGCATCGCCGAATAACCTCCCGCGATGAAATCAGAACACTGCTATCTTGGTCAATAACATAATGTCTTCCTTCATGACCCTAAAGTATTCCCCTAACTTTGAAACTGGAGGCTCTGGTGCTGGGGCCTCAAAACCTTGCGAAGAAGAACTCGCCGACTGTGGAACCACATCCGGTGTGCCCTGGGCATAAGCCCTATCAACTCTCTGAGTCTGACTAGTAGCTCCTGCTACTCCTTTGCCCTTCATGCGGGTTGCCCTCGAGGCATAATCAGAACACAACAACACGCCGTAGAGGAATTATCTTACTAACACAGCTCTATGGCACGATCTTAGAGTGAGAAGAATAGAAACCAACTCCTAAATGTCCTGTAGCCTCCTGTTTATGGGTGTGGCGCGCAACACACCGATAATCAAGACTCTACTAGACACGGTCTGTAGACATTCCGAGGACTGACTGCTCTGATACCACTTTGTCACACCCCGAACCCCGGGCCCGTGACTGGTGCCCTACCTGGGCACCCTGCTACCTTAACAACACAAGTAAACTGCGGAAATTTAATAACACCTCATTTTTTTTTCTTTTTAAAACCAACGTACGTGCAAGGCAAAGCCGACAAGGCTGCCATATAATATACGTAATAAAAGACACTACATCGCATACGAGTCCAATCCACATACGAATACGCATATCTAAGAGTTATATCAACTATGATGGACAAGGCCCCCGCATCTATAATCGCATAAAAGCTCATCGCAAGAACTTATAGCAAAAGATAACTCCCAACAGTAGGAGCTATCCAAAACTCGAAAGGTGGTCCTACACTGCCGATCACCAAACAAGATACCTAAACTCATGCAGATGAACGCAAATCTCGGGCGAGGTCAAGACGTATGTACCAAGTATGTGAACAGTAATCAGAATGAAATCATAATAGTCTAAACAAAGCAGAGACATGTATGATAGCCAACCTACGCAGACATAACACATAAGCAAATATATCAAGTCAGGGACGCAGGCCCTCAAAGTCACTACTCAAATATAACTACGGGTCTCACGCCCATAATATCAATCATGCCCGTGGAATCCTTCCTCACTGCTGCAGTCCATGATATAATAACACCAATAAGGATACATGAACACCAAGTCCTACCGTGTCCTAAATACCACGTGGTCTCATGCCCCTAATCCCACATCGTAAAGCATGACCATAGGTAACACAAACAAATCCGGGACATATATGATAATCAAATTACAACACATTGTGCCTTACTAACAATGAGAGTAAAATGAGTATCCTTACAATATGAAATAGGAAGCTCATGATCAAAACAGACCATCCGCCCAGATCATTTAGCCATCCTACTCGGGACTATTTCACCCGCATAGGTCGCGTGGACCCGCGTGAGGTATTCCTCACATGGGACTATTTCACCCGCATAAGCCCTTACGGAATCGCACGGTGGTATTCTCGCATAGGTCGACCCGCCCGCATGGGACTATTTCACCCGCATAAGTCCTTACGGACCCGCATGAAGTATTCCTCGCATCGTGGGTAGCAATTCCACGGAAACTGCAAATGCCACAAACCCGGGGAATGACCCCGAAACAACTGATATACCAATAGCACACAACCGGCTATTTCCAGCACACATAGGCAATTCTCAACTAATCAGGCCAAGTACTTATCAAGGCACACATGGAAATAATTCTCAATTAACCAAGCCAAAGTACTTATCAAGGCACACATAGAATAATTCTCATTTGACAAGCCAAAGTACTTATCAGGGCACAAATAGAATAATTCTCATTTAACAAGCCAAAGTACTTATCAAGGCACTCTTAGACAAATTCTCAATTTTTCAAGCCAAAGTACTAATCAAGGCACACTTAGACAAATTCTCAATTTATCAAGCCAAAGTACTAATCAAGGCATCACATAGAATTATTCTCAATTAAATAGGCCAAAGTACTACGTACGTACATTATTTTCTAAAGACTCTTTTTTATGTAAAATCCTAAGATACTAACACCCGTAGTATCAAGGCGTGTCTATTCTTCAAAGTAAGTTACTATACTTTTTTTGAAACTCATTTCAAAGCTTGAAACCAAGTAACTTCAAATTTTCACAACCTAGGCAACTTATGCCCCTTAATCAAAATAGACAACTTTCTAAACCTTCCATAAAGCCGTTATAACCAACTTCCCATAAAGCCGTTATAACCCTTTATGGTTTTAGACATATCCATTCCTTTTTATAACCAAGAGACTTATACTTTTAAAACCAAGTATCACATACTTACAAAATCAAGTTCTTAACTTTCAAATACTTCAAGTCTCTTAACATTTAGAAAACACGTTTCTTCTACTTTTAAACCTCAAGCAACTCACACCTTTAAAACAAGTTACTTCTCTTAAATCATGTCATTTCTCCTCTCTAAAAACAATTAAGAAAATCACTCCTTTAACTCCCCTAAAGTCATTATAATGACCTTTAGGATTTTGGGACTAAGGCACTAGCCCAAAAGATTTGGAAACCACTTCCTTTTCAAGACTCTATGTATTTTAAGTAAAATACTTTCACTTTTAAGAATCCAAACTTCACTAATAAAATGGATTTTACAACTTACAATTTAAACATCAAAGTACAATCAAGGAAGTACATAGAACAAATTCTATTCTAGGCAATCCAAATACAACCAATGAATGGACCATTTAAGGAGTAGAACATACTTTCTTAATCTTAAGGAATCATGCTAGAAGAGGAGATAGTTCACATATCTTTTCGGCTAAAATCCACAAGCTAAGACGAATACGCCGTACGTAGAAGTGTCAACCTATAATGGTCACAACAAGACTATCAACTTCTAGTCTCAACGTAGAATAATACTAAGTATACGGTCTCTAATTCTACGGAAAATCGGGCAGCACTTCCTTTGTTTCTACTCACTTTGCCACCTTTTTCAAGGTCGAATACAATAACCAAACATGCCACATTTAAGGCTCCAAACAACAACCAACCAAAGGGGATTACACGCCTTACAATACGTGTAAAATTCCGCCCCACAATTCATACCAAATAGTTTAATACTTCACTAGCCATTCTCGGCCAACATATAACCAACAACACTACGTCTTTTCCAATCCTCTTCCAATTCCAAGTTCTAGGTCAACATGTTATATAGTTATAAACCACTTCAACAACTACAATTTCCTTCTTGCACAACATGCGACGACTTAACGAATAGTCAACTTGAATTGTAGTCTTAAGGCTAACATGCTAGTTTTCGGATTTAGGGTTCCAATAGCCAATACACTAATCCAACTATATAATATACATCTCATGCTTGCTAATAACCATAGCTACAACAATAAGTAAACTTAATTGCTAAAACGACAAGAATATACCTTTCAAAGCCCTTAAAATTTCCAAGATTCCAAAGTCGCGCCTTAGCAATTCTTAGCTCCTTTCCTTAGGTTCCAATCCGCTCCAAGCACTCCTTAGAGGCCTATGAAGAACCCATCTTCAAGTTCCAACTTCAAAGTTGAAGAACTCCAATAGTTTCCGCCTTGCGACTAACGTGAAAACTCTGTTTTTCCGAAATCTTTCTATTGAGATATCCTTACAATACCCTAAGGGACATTGGGTTAAAGTCTTGTGGCTAATGGATCAAAACTACAAAAATTTTGTGTGGGAGATAGGTCAAACCCGAGAGCTACTTGTGAAGAACACAATGTTCTCTAATTTTTCTAAGTCTTCAAGACCTTGTCTTGCTACTAGTAGTATACTTATAACACAATGGAGGGCTTAGACTTAAACAAATGTGAGGTTAGGATGAGTTTCAAGTCTTGTTTCCTTACGTACATTCTCTTATACATGCCTGGACTTACGGGGTGTAACAACAATTACCATGCCTTCCTTCTTACACAAACCAAGAGTAATTCTTATTTAAGCAAGCCAAAGTACTATCAAGGCACAAATAGAATAATTCTCATTTAAACAAGCCAAAGTACTATTGTTATACCCCGTATTTCCAGAGTTTGTACGTGAGGACGTACGTACAAAAGTTTAAGCCTTAAGATAGGCAAGGGTCGAAATTTTGTTCACAACCCACGAAACGAATTGTTTTCCGACGAAACGTTTTCCAAAACTTGCGTAGGGAAAATTACGGCTATGTCATTTATATTTTTTTGCGGATTTTTCCGAGAGATAAAATATTTTGGACCAACGAGAGGGCGACATGTGTCACCCTCAAGTTGGCGGAATGGAAGACGAATTCATGGAACGTTTTTGGCCTTTTTGTTACCTAAAACATTGGTCAAGGTTAGGTAGGATTTTTGTGAGATATTTGTGTGGTAGATGAGCAAGTGGGACCCACTTAACACATGTCCTAATCCACACCATCCACTTGCCCCCCACTTGTCTTGATCTTGGCCATTGGTTGGCCTATAAATACCCCCCTTAGTTGATGAACTTCTTCATCCACACTTAGACATTTCCAAGTCTTAAAAATCCCTCCCCCCTTTTTAGTAGTTCTCGTCCAAGCCTCCCCCTCCCCCTTTGTGAGCCTTGGCCGAAACCACCCCCTCTCCCTTTGTAAAGCCTAGCCGAGACATACCCCCCCCCCTTGGTAGAGAAATACTTCTCCAAGTATTGTTATAATGCCAAATACTCTAGCCCAAAAACCTTTGTAGTATTTCCAAGTACCCTCTATACGAAAATCCCGGAAAAATACTACTATACTTTCCTTTAGCCACTAAACGAAACCCTATGGGAAAAATCTTCATAAGTGATTGAAGTATTGTCACGACCCGATCCCGGGCCCGTGACTGGTGCCTTACCCCGGGCACCCTAGTGATACAACATCAGAGAAAATCAGCGGAAATAAAAAAAAAACTAAAATATGAGACAAGTCATAAAGCATGAACTAGGCTAACCAAAACGGTCACCTTCCTGAAATATATACATATATATATCAACCTGAACAGTTAAATCCTTTTACAACCCTGCCCACAACAGTACTACAGACCTCTAAGAATGTAACCATAACTATGACGGGACAGGGCCCCGCCATACCCCTGAATGTACAAGTAACTACACTGACAGGGGACTATACCAAAGATAAGCCTCCGAAGAAACGGAGCTTCCCAAAAAAGCTGAAATGTGATCCTAAGAGCGCGGATCCACAACCGATGTACCTCTACCTGCGGCATGAACGCAGCCCGGGGAGGTCAAGATTAACAGTACCAAGTATGTGAAACTTGTAAAAATCGTAAATGAAATCATAATAGTCTATATAAAGCGGGAGACATGTATGATAACCAAACTACGATCCAATACATAAATAGTCATGTTAAGTCGTGACTCATGCCTCAAAGTCATTACTCAAATATAACAATGGGTCTCACGCCCACAACATCACTCATGCCCGTGGAATACCTTCCTCATCACCGCGATCCATGATATAAAACATTCAAGGAGTACACATGAACACGTGTCCCACGTGTCATAATAAAACCATACAGGGTAAGTACGAAGGCATAGCCGACTACTAATACCCATAGTACTAACAAGGTCATAAACTGTATCATAAGATCTGTCTAGACCGTCACATGATCAAAGCAGGTCACACGCCTGCAGTATCCAATGTGCGCGTCTAGCCCTGGAACTCCTCGCAGCTCCGCATAGGCCAACCTCATAGGCCCGTATGAGGTATAACCCCGCATCGAGGGTAGCTACTCCCGGCGTCCGCTGGACTCGCGATCCGCATGGCACATGCACGCGTGACCATAAAGTCCGCACACTAACACGGAACTCTCGTAGCTCCGCATAGGTCCCTGGACCCGCATGAGGTATTCTCGAATCATGGTCCCGCATCACGAGTCTACCCGCATCGGAGGCGCCTTAACCTCCGAAACATGTCAAGGTGGCGGTACAATACCAACATAACGGTGATAGTTAAACAACTTAAGCGCGATGAGGAAACCCTTTACACAAACATCACAAGATACTAACACACGTAGCATCCTAGCATGTTTACTTAACAAATCAACAAGAAAGTATTACAAGGCTATCACAAACCAACACAATCAAGTTATACACACAAGGTACTTTCTACTATATGATTAACAAGATCGGGTTTTTATCCCCAAAGTACTTTATACATTAACTCTTTAAAAGATACGTTACTTTCACAAAAGTCACACAATACGTAGTATAAGAAAATAAAGTGACTAATATTTTAATTAAACCAAAACAACGTCGGACTTTCCTTTTAAACCAAATTAAGACAATAACATGCCTTCCTTTTAGACCAAAACACTTCTCCCTTTAAAGTCAAATTACCATTTTAAAACCAATGATAAAACCATTCCTTTGTTTTCATAAAGTCGTTATAACTAACTTCCCATAAAGTCGTTATAACACTTTATGTTCTAAACAAAACTCTTGATTCTACAAGTCTCTTTCCTTTTAAAACAACCATAAGTATTCTTTTAAAACCCAAATAATGTACTCTTTTCAAAATAAGTAACCTATACTTAAAATCAAGTTACTTCTCTTTTCCGAAAACAAGTCGTTATAAGTCAAGTCTCTTATCTTTGAAGATCAAGTCTCTTAACTTTCGGAATCAATAAACCATTCTTTTACCTGCATAAAGTCGTTATAACTAACTTCCCATAAAGCTATTATAACACCCTATGTTTAAACCAACCAAAACACTTAGCACGTATGCGTCACCGTACTACATAGTTTACAAAACATCATGCTAGAAAGGATAGGAAGAGGTTCACATACCTCGCGACGATTATCGATAATAAGCAAAAGCGCTCGCGATCAGTAACCCTGCTAGCCTTTTCCACTCATCAAGTAGAATACGCTACTCGTAGTACTTCCACCTATATAGGCCACAAACGTCTATTAACTTCTAAACACACGGTTCCATTTTCTACAGAAAATTCTGGCACCTCCCCGAAATCACATAAATCTCCTCCTAACAAGGCGCTACGTGCCAATAACTCCGGGGATTACACGCCTAACGGACGTGTTCAAATCGCTTCACAATAATACAATACCATCAGAATACACCCTATGTAAATACGTTCAATACTCATTCTAAATATAGTATACTCAACTATACATTACTACAACATGTAATATCCAATTACAATAGTGGCATAAATCATTACCTCGATAAGCCCAAAATTATCCAAGATTAAATGTCGATCCCGAGCAACGTTTAGCTCAAGTCCTTACGCTCCAACCCGCTCAATCGACCCTTAGAAGTTTCTAAACAACTTCTCTAAACACTTCAACCAAGCTATGAAGGTTTTCTAGGGTTTCATTTTGCGACTTTCTAATAAAGTAGGATTTAGGGCTCTAGTATTTAAACAACTTTGGAATACTACTAGGGATACTAGGCTAGTGTATTTGGAATTATACCACAATACACCAAGTATTCTACACAAGGGGAGGGTGGGACTAAACGATACAAAGGGAGGAAGTATTTTGCTCTTGGAAGCTTTCAAGTGAGATGAACTTATTCATCAACCAAGGGGTCTATTTATAGAACAATGGAGGGTCAAGATCCATCTAAGTGTATGGCCAAGATTGGGCCATGTGTGTGTGGGTCCCACCACACCACATGGCCAACGAAATTGGGTGCCAAGTGTAAGGCCATTTCGGCCAAGGTGAGTAGGTGACAAGTGGCTAGCCACTTGTCACACCATTTCGGCCCACATGGCCACACAAGGGGTGACACGTGTCGCCCCCTGATTCGTCCAAAATATTACGTCTTCCGAAAATATCCAAAAGCGGAAACCTAAAAACAAAGCGGGCCCCACAAACCAGTAAATTTCTCCGTGGGCCCAGCGTGGCCATTTCCAGAAAATAAAATCTCAAAATTCTAATATAATCAGAAGTTCAAATACCAAATCTGGGAATCCAATTCCCATTAACGAACCTTTTTCTTCACAAAAACCGGAAACTTTTCCGTCGAAAAAAAATCACATCTTCCTTTCTTTCCAATATTTCTGTCGTATTCTCGTACGTATGTCCTCGCATACATACCCTGGAACTACGGGGTATAACATTCTTCCCCCCTTAGAAACATTTGTCGAATGTTCCTTCTAAGTCTCTAAACATACATATCTTGGTGTAGTCTCACTACTACACTTACAAACCGATCATGCCACCAATGGCGAGAATATAACATGTGCAAAACTCCATTTCATGCTAACGAGGAATCACCTCAATCATCTCAAAAGCTCTCACCCATGATCAAACGATACTCCTTTCGCATCTTCACAACAGAATGACCACTTCCGCTCTCATAACATATGTTCACTTTCTTCCTTACTCGTCGCATTCTCCTCGTAGAACTCGAACTCCTCCTAATAAACGTACTCACGTTTACGCTGACTCGAGCCGCTAACAATTTCCTCCGATAAGCTTCACCCTATCCACATCCCGTGAAACAAGTAGGGACCAACTATCCGAACCTTGCCAACCTTGAACCAATCGACGGCACCTACACTTCCGCCTATACAAGGCTTCATAAGGCGACATCCGAATCAGAAAGGTAGCTATCATAAAACTCACTTACCCAAGAGGCACACAATCCTCACGGCTACCCTCAAATCAAAACATCGCCCGCAACCTATTCTTAACTATCCGGTAAAACGCTACCGTTTCTTCCGCTTACCGAGGTGAATGCACATCGAGACTCACCCGAAGTTCCAACCCTGCTCGTAACACCTTCGCATACACAAAGACATAGCCGAAAAATTGGGCTCCACCGTCATTCATAAAAGTAGGAATCCCGCATCCTTACAACCTTCCCGATATATAACATATCGCCACCCTCCGCCGAGTAAATAGTCCTGCCTGAAAGACGAGATGGGCTGACCTCATCAGCCTGACTACTGGTCGAACGCATCCTCGAACTCATACGATGGTTAACTAACCTTGGACCTAACACCCTCGTAATCCTATCACAAAGCGGGACCACCACAAATTGACCACATCTCCTTTCGGGCTGCGGGTTGACCCGCGAACGGTCCTCAACCCGACCCATAATCGCACCAAACTCTTGTTCCCCGATCCGGAACAATCTTACCTATCCAAGTCATGAAAGATACCACTTTCACCTTACACATCCTAAGGAAAATATCCCTCAAAACATTTCACGCATACCAAGTGTTTCGACAAAGATTAACCGTAAAATCCTTTTCTCAAGACGGCCTTACATCTAAGGTCTCAACGTGTACTATTCTAAGGTTCACACCTTCCATGACCCCATACTTATCCTTTCAACTAACCATGTTTTCTAATTCACACTTAACACAATGCTATCCGTACATAGCACCTAACATGTACCCACCATAATATCATAAACAAAATCTCCTAAGGGCTAAAGATATCTCTCGCAACTCTCGCCTCACCTTCCTTTGCCGCTCTAATCATAATCCCGCCGCAGGCGCCTAGCTATATAAGGTGTTGAACCACCATCGATCCCGGCGTGAGGCTCTACATCCGTGCTACTCGGGTCGACAAACTCTCACCAAATTGCCCTATTGGCGCAAACACAAAAGGCCGAAGCGATGCGACACTCCTCATAATGGAGTCTACTACTATGGCGAACGAGGTAGGGTGACCTCATCGACTAACACCCCCTTCTCCGAACAATCAACTCGCGATCGACCGGCGGTGAGTCATCCCTCCGTAACCTCCTACTGGACATCCTCCCATCACATGGCCACGGCGGCACGTGTATAACAATCTCCCAACAAGTCGACACCTCGAGGATCATCCTCGCATCTCTATCCATAGAATTACGCGACGCAACTCAAGAAATCCTAAGTCTCGCACTATCGGATCTAGGGAATCATCGTCTGCCGGAACCACCGGCTCCCGTCCGTCCTCATTCGCAGCCACTAGCCTAGCTAGTAACTGGGCTATCACCTTGAATTCATATCCTCGGCTCCTAGCCGTGGAACTGGAGGCTCAGGTATCGTGGCCTCAATAGAAACTGCTGCCACTCTAACTCTGCTGGGCTAGCGGCATCATAAAAACTCGTCGTCTGAAGTACTATCTCAGGTAAGAACCAGGCCTGTGCCCTCGTAACCCTCTGTGTTCAACTCGTAGCTCCCTCTGCTGCCTTGCTCATCTGGGCCCTGGTTGCCTTGCGCGGAGGCATAACGGGTACATAAGAATACGCCAGAGGGACTCCAACTTACAACACAGCTCTAAGGCACGATCTCAGAATGAGAAGAATGGAAACCAATCCTAAATGTCCTGCAGCCTCCTGATTATAGATGTGGTGCACAACACACCGATAATCAAGACTCTACTGAACCGCGATGCGTAGACACTTTCCGAGGACTAATCGCTCGATACCACTTTTGTCACGACCGATCCGGGCGTGGTCGTGCCTTACCCGGCACCTAGTGATACAACATCAGACAAAATCAGCGTTAATAAAAAAAAACTAAAATATGAGACAAGTCATAAAGCATGAACTAGGCTAACCAAAACGGTCACCTTCCTGAAATATATACATATATATATCAACCTGAACAGTTAAATCCTTTTACAACCCCCACACTTGCGATTACTACAGACCTTAAGAATGTAACCATAACTATGGCGGGACAGGGCCGCCATACCCACGAATGTACAAGTAACTACACCGATGGGGACTATACAAAGACAAGCCTCGGAGAAACGGAGCTTCCCAAAAGCTGACTGTGATCCTAAGAGCGCGGATCCACAACCGATGTACCTCACTGCGGCATGAGCGGCCCGGGAGGTCGATCTGACAGTACCAAGTATGTGAAACTTGTAAAAATCGTAAATGAAATCATAATAGTCTATATAAAGCGGGAGACATGTATGATAACCAAACTACGATCCACAATACATAAATAGTCATGTTAAGTCGAGGACTCATTGCCTCAAAGTCATTACTCAAATATAACAATGGGTCTCACGCCACAACATCACTCGTGCGTGGAATACCTTCCTCATGGCCAAGATCCATGATATAAAACATTCAAGGAGTACACATGAACACGAGTCCACGTGTCATAATAAAACCGTCTGAGGTAAATGCGAAGGCATAGCGACTACTAACACCCATAGTACTAACAAGGTCATAAAATGTATCATGAGATATGTCTAGACCGTCACATGATCAAAGCTGGTCACACGCCCGCAGTATCAATGTGCGCGTCTAGCCCCGAACTCCTCGCGACTCGCGTAGGCCAACCTCATAGGCGCGTGAGGTATAACCCGCATCGAGGGTAGCTACTCCCCGGCGTCCGCTGGACTCGCGATCGCGTGGCCACATAGACCGCGTGACCATAAAGGCGCACTAACTCGAACTCGTAGCTCGCGTAGGTCCCTGGACCCGCGTGAGGTATTCTCGAATCATGGTCCTGCATCGCTGAGTCTACCGCGTCGGAGGCGGCTTAACCTCGGAAACATGTCAAGGTGGCGGTACAATACCAACATAACGGTGATAGTTAAACAACTTAAGCGCGATCGGAAACCCCTTTACACAAACATCACAAGATACTAACACACGTAGCATCCTAGCATGTTTACTTAACAAATCAACAAGAAAGTATTACAAGGCTATCACAAACCAACACAATCAAGTTATACACACAGGTACTTTCTACTATATGATTAACAAGATCGGGTTTTATCCCCAAAGTACTTTATACATTAACTCTTTAAAAGATACGTTACTTTCACAAAAGTCACACAATACGTAGTATAAGAAAATAAAGTGACTAATATTTTAATTAAACCAAAACAACGTCAGACTTTCCTTTTAAACCAAATTAAGACAATAACATGCCTTCCTTTTTAGACCAAAACACTTCTCCCTTTAAAGTCAAATTACCATTTTAAAACCAATGATAAAACCATTCCTTTGTTTTCATAAAGTCGTTATAACTAACTTCCCATAAAGTTATAACACTTTATGTTCTAAACAAAACTCTTTAATTCTACAAGTCTCTTTCCTTTTAAAACAACCATAAGTATTCTTTTAAAACCCAAATAATGTACTCTTTTCAAAATAAGTAACCTATACTTAAAATCAAGTTACTTCTCTTTTAGAAAACAAGTCGTTATAAGTCAAGTCTCTTATCTTTGAAGATCAAGTCTCTTAACTTTCAGAATCAATAAACCATTCTTTTACCTACATAAAGTCGTTATAACTAACTTCCCATAAAGCTATTATAACACCCTATGTTTAAACCAACCAAAACACTTAGCACATGTACGTCTACCGCACTACATAGTTTACAAAACATCATGCTAGAAAGGATAGGAAGAGGTTCACATACCTCGCGACGATTATCGATGATAAGCAAAATGCTCCACGATCAGTAACCTGCTAGCCTTTTCCACTCATCAAGTAGAATACGCTACTCGTAGTACTTCCACCTATATAGGCCACAAACGTCTATTAACTTCTAAACACACGGTTCCATTTTCTCTGAAAATTCGGCGACACCTCCCGAAATCACATAAATCTCCTCACTAACAAGGCGCTACCACGCCGATAACTCCCGGATTACACGCCTAACCGGCGTGTTCAAATCTGCTTCACAATAATACAACGATCTCAGTAAATACGATTCAATACTCATTCTAAATATAGTATACTCAACTATACATTACTCTGACATGTAATATCCAATTACAATAGGGGCGTAAATCATTACCTCGATAAGCCCAAAATTATCCAAGATTAAATGTCGATCCGAGCAACGTTTAGCTCCAAGTCATACGCTCCAACCCGCTCCAGCGACCCTTAGAAGTTTCTAAACAACTTCTCTAAACACTTCAACCAAGCTATGAAGGTTTTCTAGGGTTTCATTTGCGACTTTCTAATAAAGTAGGATTTCGGGCTCACAGTATTTAAACAACTTTGGAATACTACTAGGGATACTAGGCTAGTGTATTTGGAATTATACCACAATACACCAAGTATTCTACACAAGGGGAGGGTGGGGCGAAACCAATACAAAGGGAGGAAGTATTTTGCTCTTGGAAGCTTTCTGTGAGATGAACTTATTCATCAACCAAGGGTCTATTTATAGAACAATGGAGGTCAAGATCCATCTAAGTGTATGGCCAAGATTGGGCCATGTGTGTGTGGGTCCCACCACACCACATGGCCAACGAAATGGGTGCCAAGTGTAAGGCCATTTCGGCGAGGTGAGTAGGTGACAGTGGCTGCCAACATCACACCATTCGACACATGGCCACACAAGGGGTGACACGTGTCGCCCCGATTAAATCAAAATATTACGTCTTCGAAAATATCCAAAAAGCGGAAACCTCAAAAACAAAGCGGGCCCACAAAACCGTAAATTTCTCAGTGGGCCCCACGTGGCCATTCAGAAAATAAAATCTCAAAATTCTAATATAATCCCAGAAGTTCAAATACCAAATCTGGGAATCCAATTCCCATTAACGAACCTTTTTCTTCACAAAAACCGGAAACTTTTCCGTCGAAAAAAATCACATCTTCCTTTCTTTCCAATATTTCTGTCGTATTCTCGTACGTATGTCCTCGCATACATACCCTGGAACTACGGGGTATAACAAGTATTAAGTAGAAGTTGTGTAGAACTTCTAAGGGTTTCTTGGAGCGGGTGGAGCATTCAGAATAGGAGCTAAACCTTGCTCAGGATCGACTTTAATCTTGGATAATTTTGGGCTTGTCGAGGTAAATAATCTTGTCCTTCTATTGTAATTGGAAATTACACATTGTAACATAGAATTGAGTATAAGATATAGAAGGACATTAAAGAAGAAGTTTGAAGCAGTAATAGCGGATATTCTGAGAAGAGAGAATTGAATGAAATCGCATCGAAGAATATTAAAGAAGAAGATTAAATGTACTTACATGGGAATTTGTATTCTGATGAACTTGTGTAGCTTAACGGGTAGGAAAGTGCTGCCCGATTTTCCGTAAAATAGAGAACCTACTGCTTAGAATATTCTACAGAGTAGTCTAGACTTTGATAGACTTATATAACCGTTATAGGTTGAAGTACTGCGAGTAGCGTGTTCTACTTGAAAGGTGGACAAGGCTAGCCGGGTTATAGCCGTGGAGCGTTTTGCTAATAGTCGATAAATCGTCGCGAGGTATGTGATTCTTCCTATCCTCTTGAGCATGATATTTTAAAAGAATATATATAGTACGGTAGACGTACGTGTGTTAACTGAACGTGGTTTTACTGCGATGTCTTTTGACTTGAGTCTAATAATAAGAATCTTGAAGTATTTCAAAAGAATTAAGAACCGTTTTTGAAAGAAGAGTAATACTTGGTTTTAAAAGCTTAAGAGTTATACAAGCTTTATGAGAAGTTAGGTATAACGACTTAAGAGAGATAAAAAGAATGGTTTATTGATTTTAGAAGTTAAGAGAATTGACTTAATTGAATTAATATGAATTTTGTTAAAAAGTGTGAAACCTCATTCGTGAGTAATGAATACTTGGTTTTTAAAAAAGAATAATGTTTTACTGATTTCGGAAATCAGAATAAGTATCGAAAAAACCACAGCAGCGCTAATAAAGGGAAATGTATTGACTAATAAAGTATTATGAAAACCAGTAGAAACCTCCATCTGCATAGAAGCTAAGATGAGATAAAATGATATTACATTTCCTAGATCATGGCTGCTTTAATAAGATTGTTATAAACAAGAATAACCTACTCACACATAAGGCATATGTTTCTCAAATTGTTTTAAAGGAGAATTATATTATTAAGTGATTAAAACTATGAACTACGAAACCTTTCGAAAATGAGAAACTTGAGCATCTGAAATTAGGCAAACTTGAACGTTTGGAAAATAATGTTGTTACTTGATTTTACAAAGGGAAGTGTTTTGGTTTACTTAAAAAGATAGTAACTCTATTTTTATACTACGGGTATTGTGTGACTTTTGTGAAATAAAACGGATCTTTTAAAGAGTTAATGTATGAAGTACTTTGGGGATAAAAACCCGAACTTGTTAACATAAAGTAGAAAGTACCTTGTGTGAATAACTTGATTGTGTTGGTTTGTGATAGCCTTGTAATACTTTCTTGTTGATTTGATAAGTAAACATGTTAGGATGCTACGTGTGTTAGTGTCTTGTAATGTTGTGTAAGGGGTTTCCCTTGATTGTGCTTATGTTGTTTAACGATAAGCTGTTATGTTAGTATTATATCACTCACCTTGACTTGATCCCGGGGGTTAAGCTGCCCTCCGATGCGGGGTAGACTCAGGCAGTCTGTGTGACTATGATTCGAGAATACTTCATGCGGGTCCAGGGGACCTATGCGGAGCTACGAGAGTTCCAGGTTAGTGTGCGGCCTATATGGTCATGCGGTCTATGTGGCCATGCGGTCGCGAGTCGGGGCGATCGGGAGTAGCTACCCTCGATGCGGGAATACCTCATGCGGGCCTATGTGAGTGGCCTATCGCGAGCTGCGGGAAGTTCGAGACTGAAGCGCCGCATTTGATACTGCGAGCGGCGGCGGCCGATCATGTGGCAGTCTAGACAGATCTCGTGATACAGTTTATGACCTTGTTGGTACTATGGGTGTTAGTAGTCGGCTATGCCTTCGTACTTACCCCGTACGGCTTTATTATGACACAGGTGGGACCTGGTGTTCATGTGTATTCCTTGGTGCTTTTATATCATAGACTACCGACAGTGAGGAAGGTATTCCACGGGCATGATTGATGTTGTGGGCGTGAGACCCATATTTATATTTGAGTGATGACTTTGAGGGCGTGAGTCCCTGACTTGACATAGCTTATTTATTGTGAAGCGTAGTTTGGTTATCATACATGTCTCTGCTTTATATAGACTACTATGATTTCATTTCTGATATTTTGATTTCACATACTTGGTACTGTTATCGACCTCCTTCGGCTGCGTTCATGCTGCAGTAGAGTACACCGATGTTGATCCTCGCTCATAGGGTCACGATTCGCGTTTGGGAAGCTCGTTTCTCGAGACTTATCTTGGGTAGAGTCTCGCATCGTTGTAGGTACTTACATTCAGGGGTATGGCGGGGCCCTGTCCCGCCATTGTTGTTATCATTCTTAGAGGTCTATAGTACTGTTGTGGGCAGAGTTTGTAAAAGGGATGTAACTGTTCGGTTTCATGTTTTTTATATATGCCGAAAGGCAACGTTTCTCAAATAACTGTTTTACACTTCATATTATTTCATGTCTTGTTTTATATTCCGCTGATTACTCTGATGTTGTATCACTAGGGTGCCCGGGGTAAGGCACCAGTCACGGGCCCGGGTTCGGGTCGTGAC
The DNA here is from genome assembly GCA_029844215.1 of Przewalskia tangutica. Taxonomy (NCBI): domain Eukaryota; kingdom Viridiplantae; phylum Streptophyta; class Magnoliopsida; order Solanales; family Solanaceae; genus Przewalskia; species Przewalskia tangutica. The sequence goes on along the minus strand of CM056720.1, from coordinate 107,365,080 downwards.
AAAAGTGGTATCAGAGCCAGGTTATCCTCGGAAAGTGTCTACAGACCGTATCTAGTAGAGTCTTGATTATCGGTGTGTTGTGCACCACACCAATAATCAGGAGGCTATAGGATATTTAGGATTGGTTTCCATTCTTCTCACTCTGAGATCGTGCTTAGAGCTGTGTTATAAGTTGGACCCCTCTAACGTATTTCCTTCCCTTACCGTTATGCCTCCGCGTAAGGCAACTCGGGCCCAGAAGGGCAAGGCAGCCGAGGGAGCTGCGAGTAGAGCACAGAGGGTTACGAGGGCACAGGCCCAATCATCACCTGGGGTGGTGCTTCATTCGGGGAGTTCTGCAACGTCGCCCACTAGCGAGTTTGCCACGGCGGCGATTCTCTGCGGCCATGATATATGAGCCTTGATTCGCGGCCAGGAGCGAGAGAATATGGATTACAAAGGAATGGACCTGTACTAGCTAGGATTTTAGCAACCCAGAGAATATAGAGTGCACCGATATATCACGGGTCTAGACAATTATCTAGTAAAGGGTTGTACAAGAGTAGCTCTCAGTCAGGCATGGATATTGCCCGTCTGAGCTTATGCGCGGCAGGAGAAACGTGAGATCGGCAGATTAACCAAGATCGCGAAGAGGGCGGTCGGCGGGGTCGCTGGTAACTTTCGGCGGACCTTCTCGCGGCAGTGCGGTTACGTGCCTCCACGAGAGCAGTGGTCCTCGCGGGGTTCGGGGCGTTCGGAGTATGCGGAGTTGGTCGAGCTCGGGGCTTACGGTGCACGGAATACACGTAGGTTCCGGCCCGGCCGGATTGATTTTTCCCGGTGTTCCGCAGTGTGACGGCGTCGTCGGGAATGTCATCTTTTGTTGGTACTTGTTTTACCTATGGCCGTCAGGGCCATGTGTCGAAAGGGTGTCCTTGTAGGAGGGATGCAAGTAGAAGGACTCAGCCTTCAGGATCAGTGGCTAGTTCGTCACCTTCCCTAGCTATGCGCCCAGCCGGGCAGGATGGATTAGAAGGATAAAGGGGAAGTGAAGCAGTAGATACAGGTACATCCTTAACCCTCTAGAGATTAGTATGTGGGATAAGATGAGTATATCTTAAGTGTTATGTTCAGATAGCATTGTGTTAATTGTGATTAGAAATCATGGTTAGTTAACAGGGTAAGATTGGGGATAAGGAAAGTGTGAGCCTTAGAGTTTTATACGTGAAGACCTTAGAGGTAAGGCCATCTCGAGTAAAAGATGTATTTTTATGTTTGACCCTTATCGGAGTGCATAGTGCACGTAAGATATATTTATGTGATAAGTCCCTGAGTAGTGTGGAATAAAAGAGGGTAGTTGAGCTAAGAAGACCACTAGGTTTTCGTAACTTGATTGAGAGATTGTTAGGGTCGGGAACAATAGCTTGGCGTGAAGTGGGTCGGGTTGAGGCCATGTCGCGGGTCAACCCGCAGCCCGGTTTGGGGTGGGGTCAGTTCGTGGTGGTCCCGCTATGTGTCAGGATCACGAGGGTGTTAGGCCCAAGTTTAGTTAACCATTGTACGAGTACGTGGATGCGTTCGACCGATGGTCGGGCGATGAGGACAACCCATTTATCTTTTAGTCGGGGCCGTTTACTCGGCGAGAGGTTATGCGTGATGTTATATCGGAAAGGTTGTAAAGGCTGCGAGGTGCCTACTTTCACCTTATGGTGGGCGATGGAGCCAGTTACGGTATTTCTTTTACGGAGGTTTTACGGCGGGGTTAGGAACTTCGGTGAGTCTCGATGTCGCGTTCGCCCTCGGGCGATGTTTGGATTTCAGGGGTAGGTGTGATGATTGTTGCCTCTTGTTGAGGTATTGTTTTATAGCTACCATTTGATGTCGGATATCGCCTTATGGCGCGCTTGTAGGGCGGAAGTGTAAGTGCGGTCGATTGGTTCGATGTTGGCAAGGTTGAATAGTTGGTTCATACTTGTTTGGCGGGATGTGGATAGGGTGAAGCTTATCGAGAAGAGGTTATTGGCGGCTCGAGTCAGCGAAGTCGTGCGGATGATGCTGCGGCGGCAGGTTGAGTTGGCGGTGGGTCTTCTTGAAGGTACCACCGGAAAAGTGTGGCGAGTTTTGGAAAGCAGAGGAAAATTAGCGAGTTACTTTGGGCCTTTTCGGATCATGTAAAGAATAGGCGGGTTGCCTATATGTTAACTTTGTCGTCCGACGTAGGAAGCGATATGTCGATCTTTCATGTTGTTATGTTCGGAAAAGTATCGGAGATCCGTCAGGCGTTCGATTAATGATGACCAAGTTGGAGTTAGTAACCCCGAGATTTTAGAAACTGAAGCAGTAACAGAAATGTGGTAAGTTATGAGAAAGAGTTCGAATGTACGAGAAGAGTATGACGAGTAAGAGAATAGAAGTGATCATTTCGTTTGTAAAGAAAAGGTGTGAAGGGAGTATCTTTTAGCCCTTGGGTGGGAGCTTTTGTGGTGATTCCTTGTGGACTTGGATTTAAGTAATTTGCGCGGGTGTCTTCTGTGGCCATGTGTGGCATTTGCAACTGGTTAAGCTATGAGGAACTTGATCATTATCTGTCTTGAGAAGGAACATTCGGGACGAATGTTTCTAAGGAGGGGAGAATGTTATACCCCATATTTCAGTATATGCGTGAGGGCGTGCGTCTGAAGTTTAAGCCTTAAGATAGGCAAGGGTCGAAATTTTGTTCACAACCCACGAAGCAATTGTTTTTCAGCGAAGCGTTTTCCAAAACTTGCGTAGGGAAAATTACGCTATGTCATTTATATTTTTGCGGATTTTTAGAGAGATAAAATATTTTGGACCAACGAGGCGACATGTGTCACCTCAAGTTAGCGGAATGGAAGACAATTCATGCACGTTTTGGCCTTTTGTTGCCTAAAACATTGGTCAAGGTTAGGTAGGATTTTTGTGAGATATTTGTGTGGTAGATGAGCAAGTGGGACCCACTTAACACATGTCCTAATCCACACCATCCACTTGCCCCACTTGTCTTGATCTTGGCCATTGGTTGGCCTATAAATACCACTTAGTTGATGAACTTCTTCATCCACACTTAGACATTTCCAAGTCTTAAAAATCCCTCCCCTTTTTAGTAGTTCTCGTCAAGCCTCCTCCCCTTTGTGAGCCTTGGCGAAACCACCCCTCCCTTTGTCAAGCCTAGCCGAGACATACCCCTCCCCTTGGTAGAGAAATACTTCTCCAAGTATTATTATAATGCCAAATACTCTAGCCCAAAAACCTTTGTAGTATTTCCAAGTACCTACATCTGAAAAGCAGGAAAAATACTACTATACTTTCCTTTAGCCACTAAACGAAACCCTATGGGAAAAATCTTCATAAGTGATTGAAGTATTAAGTAGAAGTTGTGTAGAACTTCTAAGGGTTTCTTGGAGCGAATTGGAGCATTCAGAATAGGAGCTAAACCTTGCTCAGGATCGACTTTAATCTTGGATAATTTTGGGCTTGTCGAGGTAAATAATCTTGTCCTTCTATTGTAATTGGAAATTACACATTGTAGCATAAATTGAGTATAAGATATAGAAGTACATTAAAGAAGAAGTTTGAACTGTAATAGAAGGATATTCTGAGAAGAGAATTGAGTGAAATCGCATCAGAATATTAAAGAAGAAGATTAAAGCGTACTTACATGGGAATTTGTATTCTGATGAACTTGTGTAGCTTAACGGGTAGGAAAGTGCTGCCCGATTTTCCGTAAAATAGAGAACCTCTGCTTAGAATATTCTACGAGTAGTCTAGACTTTGATAGACTTATATAAGCGTTATAGGTTGAAATCTGCGAGTAGCGTGTTCTGCTTGAAAGGTGGACAAGGCTAAGCGGGTTATAAGCGAGTGGGCGTTTTGCTAATAGTCGATAAATCGTCGCGGTATGTGATTCTTCCTATCCTCTTGAGCATGATATTTTAAAAGAATATATATAGTGCGGTAGGCGTGCGTGTGTTAAGCGAGCGTGGTTTCTTTGCGATGTCTTTTGACTTGAGTCTAATAATAAGAATCTTGAAGTATTTCAAAAGAATTAGAACCGTTTTGAAAGAAGAGTAATACTTGGTTTTAAAAGCTTAAGAGTTATACAAGCTTTATGGGAAGTTAGGTATAACGACTTAAGAGAGATAAAAGAATGGTTTATTGATTTTAGAAGTTAAGAGAATTGACTTAATTGAATTAATATGAATTTTGTTAAAAGTGTGGAACCTCGTTCGTGAGTAATGAATACTTGGTTTTAAAAGGAATAATGTTTCTTGATTTGAAATCGAATATGTATCGAAAAAACCACGGCGCTAATAAAGAAATGTATTGACTAATAAAGTATTATGAAAACCAGTGAAACCTCCATCTGCATAGAAGCTAAGATGAGATAAAATGATATTACATTTCCTAGATCATGCATTTGCTTTAATAAGATTGTTATAAACAAGAATAACCTACTCACACATAAGGCATATGTTTCTCAAATTGTTTTAAAGGAGAATTATATTATTAAGTGATTAAAACTATGAACTCTGAAACCTTTGAAAATGAGAAACTTGAGCATCGAAATTAGGCAAACTTGAGCGTTTGGAAAATAATGTTGTTACTTGATTTTACAAAGGGAAGTGTTTTAGTTTACTTAAAAAGATAGTAACTCTATTTTTATACTACGGGTATTGTGTGACTTTTGTGAAAGAAAGCGGATCTTTTAAAGAGTTAATGTATGAAGTACTTTGGGGATAAAAACCGAACTTGTTAACATAAAGTAGAAAGTACCTTGTGTGAATAACTTGATTGTGTTGGTTTGTGATAGCCTTGTAATACTTTCTTGTTGATTTGATAAGTAAACATGTTAGGATGCTACGTGTGTTAGTGTCTTGTAATGTTGTGTCAGGGGGTTTCCGCGATTGTGCTTATGTTGTTTAACGATAAGTGTTATGTTAGTATTATATCACTCGCCGACTTGATCCGGGGTTAAGGCGCCTCCGTCTGGGGTAGACTCGAGCGATGCGTGTGACTATGATTCGAGAATACTTCATGCGGGTCGAGGGACCTATGCGGGCTACGAGTTCGGGTTAGTGTGCGGCCTATATGGTCATGCGGTCTATGTGGCCGTGCGGTGCGAGTCGGGGCGATGCGGGAGTAGCTACCCTCGATGCGGGAATACCTCATGCGGGCTATGTGAGTGGCCTATGCGGGCTGCGGGAAGTTCGAGACTAGTCGCGCACATTTGATTCTGCGCGGCGGCGGCCGATCATGGCGATCTAGACAGATCTCGTGTCGATTTATGACCTTGTTGATGCGTAGGTGTTAGTAGTCGGCTATGCCTTCGTACTTACCGTGCGGCTTTATTATGACACAAGTGGGACACGGTGTTCATGTGTATTCCTTGGTGCTTTTATATCATAGGCGCCGGCGGTGAGGAAGGTATTCCACGGGCATGATTGATGTTGTGGGCGTGAGACCCATAGTTATATTTGAGTGATGACTTTGAGGCGTGAGTCACGACTTGACATATTTGCTTATTTATTGTGAAGCGTAGTTTGGTTATCATACATGTCTCTGCTTTATATAGACTACTATGATTTCATTTACAGATATTTTGATTTCACATACTTGGTACTGTTGTCTTGACCTCCTTGAAGCTGCGTTCATGCAGCGGTAGAGTACACTAGTGTTGATCCTCGCTCATAGGGTCACAGATTCGGCGTTTGGGAAGCTCCGTTTCTCGGAGACTTATCTTGGGTATAGTCACTGTCGTTGTAGGTACTTACATTCGGGGTATGGCGGGCCACTGTCCGCCATTGTTGATATCATTCTTAGAGGTCTATGAAATCTTGTTGTGGCGAGTTTGTAAAAGGGATGTAACTGTTGGTTTCATGTTTTTATATATCTTAGAAAACGCGTTTCTCAAATAAGCTGTTTTACACTTCATATTATTTCATGTCTTGTTTTATATTCACGATTACTCGATGTTGTATCACTAGGGTGCCGGGGTAGGCACGATCACGAGCCGGGTTGGGTCGTGACAAAAGTGGTATCGAGCAGTTATCCTCGGAAAGTGTCTACTGAACCGTATCTAGTAGAGTCTTGATTATCGGTGTGTTGTGCACCACAATAATCGAGGAGGCTATAGGATATTTAGGATTGGTTTCCATTCTTCTCACTCTGAGATCGTGCTTAGAGTTGTGTTATAAGTTGGACCCTCTAACGTATTTCCTTCCACTTCCGGTATGCCTCCGCGTAAGGCAACTCGAGCCCGGAAGGGCAAAGCGTGAGGAAGCTGCGAGTAGAGCACAAAGGGTTACGAGGCACAGCCCAATTATCACTGAGGTGGTGCTTCATTCGGGAGTTACGCAGCGTCGCCCACCTAGCGAGTTTAGCCAGCGGCGATTCTCTGCGGCCATGATATATGAGCCTTGATTCGGCCAGGAGCAGAGAATATGGATTACAAAGGAATGGACTGTTACTAGCTAGGATTTTAGCAACCGGAGAATATAGAGTGCACCGATATATCACGGGTCTAGACAATTGTTACACCCCGGAAATTCCAGGATATGTTTGTAAGGACGTGCGTAAGAACTCAAAAATGTTAAGATTTGAGACGAGTAAATTTATCAGAATTATGGAATTGTCGGAAAACGAAATGTTGCGACGAACGGGAGGGCGCCACGTGTCACCCCCTTAGTGGTCTTGGACGAAATTGTCTTGGATGGAATGGTCATTTGACCAATTTTAGGATGGCCAAGTCTTGCAAGACTAATAGCTTGATATTGTTGACTTAGTCAAGTCCACAGCTAGGATCCATGTGAAACTTATCTAGGCCAACCATTTGTGTAGATCTTGACCCTCCATAGTATTATATATGTGTACAAGTAGCAAGACAAGGCTTTTAACACTTAGCTAAATTTTCAAACAAATCTTGAAGAGCATTAAGAGAGCTCTCGGCTTTTAGGAGGGTTTCAAGAGAAATTTTTTTCAATTGTTGTCCAATAATCTCCCCACTTTAAACCAAGGTACCTAAGGGTATAGTAAGCATATCTCAATAGAAAAATCTCGGAAAAAGATAGTTTTAGGGTTAGTCATGGCGAGAACCTAAGGGTTATTCAACTTTGAAGTTGGAATTTGAAGATGAGTTATTCTTAAGCTTCTAAGGGTTGCTTGGAGTGGATTGGGTCGAAAGGAGGAGCTAAAGTTGCTAAGGATCGACTTGTAGTCTTGGATCATATTTGGGCTAATATGAGGTATAATCTTCGTCTTACTTTTGTAATTGAAGATTCAATGTTATTATAAGTTAGAAATGATCATGTGATATGTGTTATGAAGTTTGATAAGTGTTATGGAATTTTAAGAGCTCAAAACCGAAATGGCATGTTTAGCCCTTTGAAATTGAAATACAATTTTAGTTGTTATTAGAAATCGTCGCATGTTACCTACTTAGAGATTATGGATTGTTATAATCAAATACGACTTGATATCATGTTATGCTACCAATTTGGATTGAAATGGAAATTTGATAAGAATTGGTAGGTTGAACTCAAGGTGGCGAATTTGGACTTTTAGTTTGTTTTTCATTTGTATTGGACTACTTTCTAAATTGTGAGCCAATTGGGGCTGTTTAGTTAGTCATTTGTATTGGAGTACCTTATAGAAGTTGTGAGCCAATTGGGGCTGTTTGGTTATTGTATTCGGCCTTGAAAAAGGTGGCAAAGTAAGTAGAAACAAATGAGGTCTTTGTCAGATTTTCCGTAGAATTTAGCGACTTAGCACCTAAAATATTCTACGTATGAAGTAAGAAGTTAATGGACGTATGGTGACCATTATAGGTTGACGTACTAGGTATAGCGTATCTACTTGAAGAATGGAATAGCTCAGGTGGAAGTACTTTGGAGCTTTTTGCTCTTGTCGATAATCGTCGCGGTATGTGAACCTCTTCCTTCTTTAGACATGGTTCTATGTATGGAATATACATGTGGTATTATTTCATGATTCCTTCTATTCTTAGAAGTTAAGAAGTATGTATGTTGATTTACTCTACGTAAGGGTTATGTCTAAGTTATCCTAAGTTATAAGTATATTAAATTGTCATAAGTCCTTACCAAGTCTTATGGGAGATGTTGGTAAGAATGGTTAGGAAAATATGAGATTTGATTTAAAACTATGTGTCTTGATTTATTTAAAGTAAGTAAGTGGATTTTACGTTCAAAAATGACTTGAATTTATATGTGAAAAGGGGATTGATTTTAAAAGTGAAAGTTATATGGTTTTAAGAGAATAAGTTACTTGGTTTTGGAAGTGTATGGAACTTTATATTTGTTTTGTATAAGTATAAGTAAGTGGATTTTAAAGAATGTATGATATAAGGTTTTAAGACTATGAACTTTGGTTGTCTTCTAAGGATTATGAAACTTTATTTTTCAAGTTGTGGACTTGATTTCTAAAAGTATTGATGACATGATTTTAAGAGTATGTGACTTGAGTTTTAAAAGAAAGAAGTTTATGATTCTCATAAGACGTATGTACGTGGTATTTTAGGTCTAGTTTCCTAATGTTGTAAGAATAAAAGTGCATTGAGTTCTCTAAAATGAAAGGTTGTTATAATAGCTTTATGGGAAGTTGTTATAACGACTTAAGAAGGGGTAACAATACGTTTTAAAATGTTACGTAAGAAATCGCACCGAGCCTACACGTAGGCGGATACGTTATGAAATACAGAGCCTACACGTAGGCGGATTACGTTATGAAATACACCGAGCCTACAAATAGGCCGGATTACGTTATGAAATACAAGAGCCTACAATAGGCCGGATTACGTTATGAAATACAGAGCCTACAAATAGGCGGATTCGTTATGAGATACACCGAGCCTACACATAGGCGGATTATGCCATATTACCCGAGCCTACACATAGGCGGGTTACGTCATCTACACCGAGCCCCACAGCGGGCCGGATTATGCTACATGATTCCACAAGATAATCGAGCCCCACAGTGGGGCGGATTATCTACATGATTCCACAAGACACCGAGCCCCACAGCGGGCGGATTATGTTATATGATTCCACAAGATGCAGCCCCACAGCGGGCGGATTATGTCACATGATTCATCAAGACACCGTGTCCCATAAATGGGCCGGATTATGTTATGTAAGATATGTAAGTTATGTGAAAAGGTTGGATTAAGATCTTAAGTAAGTATGTAAGAATATGTTGTTAAATCTTATCGAAAAAAGAAAGGAACTAATATATGATTGATTTCGGAGTTAAGGGCGTTCTTTCTACGATTATGATTTGATTCTTGCATGTTATTTCTGTTCCATATTAAATTTTGTTATCTGACCCTTCGGGGCCGTTAAATGTCCGCAGTTTAGGTATTACGATTATGGATCCGCGACTTAGGATCTGGTTCGGATTTTGAGATGGCTCCAATGTTCGGAGTTGTCATGGCTATGTATATTCAAGTGCGGCGGGCCTTGTCCCGCCACGATTGTTCGATTGTTATTCCTAGAGGTGCGTATTCGCATGTTGTGGAGTCGATTTGTCAAAGAAATGAGGCAAGCTTGCCTTGTATTTATATATGTTCGGGAAGGTAGCCATATCGGCTAACCTTGTTGTTTACATCTATTGTTTTATTTTATAAGTTTCATGTATGTTCGCTGATTTTCTCTCGATGTATACTGTAGGGTGCCGGGTAGGGCACGATCGCGCCCGGCCGAGTCGTGACAAAAGTGGTATCGAGCGATTAGTCCTCGGAAAGTGTCTACCACCGCGTTCAGTAGAGTATTGATTATCGATGTGTTGTGCACCACATCTATAATCAGGAGGCTGCAGGACATTTAGGATTGGTTTCCATTTTTCTCACTCTGAGATCGTGCGATAGAGCCGTGTTGTTAGGGTCGTCCCTCCATAACGAGTTATGTTGATTGCAGCTACGAGAAAGGCGATGACCGGAAGGACTATGTGGATTGCGTATCCGGTTGGTAATGATTATAGTATAGTTGGTATTGTGACATACATCTATACTGAGTTATGTATGAGGGTCGACGCGTGTTGCCTAGATCGATTTTAGATTACCAAGAGTTGGTAAAGACTAACTAGATCTGGGAAGGTATGAAATAGTTAATGAATTTTCGCCAAGGTCTTCTGTAGAAAGAGTTATTATAGATCAAGAATAAGAGTTAAGTGCGCGACGGTCGGGGTGAGGACTTACGGTCTCCCATGGCACGGAATGGAGTAGGATCAGTTGGTAGTAGTTCCGCCACGTGGCGGTCACGAGGTGCAAGGCCCAAGTCTAGTTAATTGTTTTACTGGGTTCGTGGGCGCGTTCCACCGAACCAGTCATGAAAGGAAATGGCCTTATGTTGTTTTATAGAGTGACTCCAAAGATTTGAGGCCAGAGTCGGTGTGGAAGTTATGTATGTATGTTAGAAGGAGTTGGAAGTACGAAAAGATAATCTCTTTTGGGCTTATGATGGACAGATATGCGTGTGCGAGGTATTAGGGCCATGTGTGGCATTGTTGGTATGTCGGGGTTGTGAAAGGAAACTATGTCGCTAATTATAAGTTTGACTCCGAAAGAACATTCGAGGACGAATGTTTCTAAGGGGGAAGAATGTTACACCGGAAATTCGAGGATATGTTTGTAGGGCGTGCGTAAGAACTCAAAAATGTTAAGATTTGAGACGAGTAAATTTATCTAATTATGGAATTGTCGGAAACGAAATATCATGACGAACGGGAGGGCGACATGTGTCACCCCCCCCCCCCTTAGTGGTCTTGGACGAAATTGTCTTGGATGGAATGGTCATTTGACCAATTTTAGGATGGCCAAGTCTTGCAAAGACTAATAGCTTGATATTGTTGACTTAGTCAAGTCCACTTGGCTAGGATCCATGTGAAACTTATCTAGGCCAACCATTTGTGTAGATCTTGACCCTCCATAGTATTATATATGTGTACAAGTAGCAAGACAAGGCTTTTAACACTTAGCTAAATTTTCAAACAAATCTTGAAGAGCATTAAGAGAGCTCTCGGCTTTTAGGAGGGTTTCAAGAGAAAATTTTTCAATTGTTGTCCAATAATCTCCCCACTTTAAACCAAGGTACCTAAGGGTATAGTAAGCATATCTCAATAGAAAAATCTCGGAAAAAGATAGTTTTCGGGTTAGTCGCAAGGCGAGAACCTAAGGGGTTATTCAACTTTGAAGTTGGAATTTGAAGATGAGTTATTCTTAAGCTTCTAAGGGTTGCTTGGAGTGGATTGGAACGTCGAAAGGAGGAGCTAAAGTTGCTAAGGATCGACTTGTAGTCTTGGATCATATTTGGGCTAATATGAGGTATAATCTTCGTCTTACTTTTGTAATTGAAGATTCAATGTTATTATAAGTTAGAAATGATCATGTGATATGTGTTATGAAGTTTGATAAGTGTTATGGAATTTTAAGAGCTCAAAACCGAAATGGCATGTTTAGCCCTTTGAAATTGAAATACAATTTTAGTTGTTATTAGAAATCGTCGCATGTTACCTACTTAGAGATTATGGATTGTTATAATCAAATACGACTTGATATCATGTTATGCTACCAATTTGGATTGAAATGGAAATTTGATAAGAATTGGTAAGGTTGAACTCAAGGTGGCGAATTTGGACTTTTAGTTTGTTTTTCATTTGTATTGGCCTACTTTCTAAATTGGGAGCCAATTGGGGCTGTTTAGTTAGTCATTTGTATTGGAGTACCTTATAGAAGTTGGGAGCCAATTGGGGCTGTTTGGTTATTGTATTCGCCTTGAAAAGGTGGCAAAGTAAGTAGAAACAAAGGAGGTGTTGTCCGATTTTCCGTAGAATTTAGCGACTTAGCACCTAAAATATTCTACGTGAAGTAAGAAGTTAATGGACGTATGGTGACCATTATAGGTTGACGACTAGGTATAGCGTATCCTACTTGAAGAATGGAATAGCTCGAGGTGGAAGTACTTTGGAGCTTTTGCTACTTGTCGATAATCGTCGCGGTATGTGAACCTCTTCCTTCTTTAGACATGGTTCTATGTATGGAATATACATGTGGTATTATTTCATGATTCCTTCTATTCTTAGAAGTTAAGAAGTATGTATGTTGATTTACTCTACGTAAGGGTTATGTCTAAGTTATCCTAAGTTATAAGTATGTTAAATTGTCCTAAGTCCTTACCAAGTCTTATGGGAGATGTTGGTAAGAATGGTTAGGAAAATATGAGATTTGATTTAAAACTATGTGTCTTGATTTATTTAAAGTAAGTAAGTGGATTTTACGTTCAAAAATGACTTGAATTTATATGTGAAAAGGGGATTGATTTTAAAAGTGAAAGTTATATGGTTTTAAGAGAATAAGTTACTTGGTTTTGGAAGTGTATGGAACTTTATATTTGTTTTGTATAAGTATAAGTAAGTGGATTTTAAAGAATGTATGATATAAGGTTTTAAGACTATGAACTTTGGTTGTCTTCTAAGGATAAGCCCATAATTATCCGAGTTTAAACATTGCCGACAACAACGTTCAGTTCTATATATAGTATACTTCAACTATATAGTCTAACAATCATGTAATCTCCAATTACAATAGAGGGACAAGATATTTACCTCGATAAGCCCATAATTATCCGAGTTTAAATGTCGATCCTGAGCAAGGTTTAGCTCTACTCAGTGCGCTCAGGCCGCTCCAAACAACCCTTGAAGTTCTAACCAACTTCTACTTATAACTTCAACTACGGTGAAGATTTACTTAGGGTTCGGTTTGTGGACCGACGGGAAGTATAATAGTATAACCGGGCTTTTTGTAAAGGTATAACCTTAGAATACTACAAGGTATATGGCTAAGGTAATTTGGGCATTATAACAATACTTTTGAGAGTATTTCTACCAAGAGGGGTGTTTTATACGAGATAACTAGGCTGGGGAGTACCCACGGCCACACTACTAGGAGGGGAGGGCTCTGCCAAGAGGAGGATGGTGTTGGACGAGAATACTACAAAGAGAGGAGGATTTTTAACACTTAGAAATGATTTTTGGATGAAGAATTTCATCAACAAAGGGGTATTTATAGGTCAAGAAATGGCCAACCAATGGCCAAGATTCTTCCAAGTGTTAGGCAAGTGTAAGGTGTAGATTAAGCCATGTGTTGTGTGGGTCCCACTTGGTCATCAACCACACAAATATCCTACCAAACATTGACCAAATGTTTTAGGCAACAAAAATGCCAAAAACGTGCCCAACAATTCCCTTTGGTGCCGTCCACTTGCTTCAATGTGAGGTGACACATGTCACCCTCCCGTTAATCCAAAATGTTTCGTCTCTCGGAAAAATCCGCAAAAATTAGAAATGACATAGCCGGAATTTTCCCTACGAAGTGTGAAAGCGTTTCGTCTAAAAACGACTCTAACCGGGTGTTGTGAACAAAGTTAAATCGGCCAAGCCTAATTAAAAGTTTCAAATTTTCTACGTACGTCCTTACGTACATACTCTGGAAATACGGGGTATAACAGTAACAATGTACAACAACACAAAGTCTTTTCAATCCAAGTTGTTAAGTCTAACATGTTATATAGTCGTAAACAACTTTAACAACTATAATTCCTTCTTTATATAACATGCGACGACTAAACTAATAACCAAATTGAATTGCAATCTCAAGGGCTAAACATGCTAGTTTCGGATTAGTGGTTCCAATATCCATAACACTTATCAATCTTCATTATACATATCTCGTGCTTGTTTATATCCATAACTACAACAATAAGTAATCTTCAATCATTAAAACGACAAGATTGTTACCTTGATAAGCCCAAAATAACTCCAAGATTCAAAGTCGCTCCTTAGAAATCTTAGCTCCTTTCCTTCACGCTCCAATCCGCTATTTGAAGCCCTTAGAAGTTCACACACAACTTCCCTTCCATTTCCAATCAAAACTTATGAAAACAACTTAGGTTTTCATCTTGCGACTAACGTGAAAATGTCGTTTTTCCGGGATATTTCTATTGAGATATCCTTATAATACCCCTAGGAACCTTGGGTTAAAGTATTGTGAATTATGAACCGCAAACGAAAATCTTTTGTGTGGGAAAAACTCAAACCCGATAGCACCTTAATGAACAAGAATGAAGTCTTGAAAATTTCTAAGTGTTGAGATAAGTCTTGCTACTAGTGTAGTATATATAACACAATGGAGGGCCTAGATTAAAACACTTGTGTGGCTTGGATTAAGAAATCTAAATATCTAGTCAAGTGGCTCATTGGCTTGGTCAATTATCTCAAGCTTGATCATCCACATTACTACTTAACCTTGGTCACAAGACCACTTAACCTTGGTCACTTGACCACTTAACCTTGCCCCAATTTCGAACAAGCCTATGTAGGAGGTGACACGTTGTCACGACCCGACCTCGGGCCCGTGACTGGTGCCTTACCCCGGGCACCCTAGTGATACAACATCAGAGAAAATCAGCGAAAACAAAAACCTAAACAGGAAACAAGATACAAGATAAGAAAACAGGTTAACCAAAACGGTCACCTTCATGTATATACAATATAACCGAACAGTTACAATCCTTTACAAACCCTGCCAACAACAGTACTACAGACCTCTAAGAATGTAACAACAACTATGATGGGACAGGGCCCCGCCATACCCCAGAATGTACAAGTACCTACAGTGACAGGGGACTATACCAAAAGATGAGCCTCCGGAGAAACGGAGCTTCCCAAACGTTGAACTGCGATCCTATGAACGAGGATCAACAACTGGTGTACCTCTACCTGCGGCATGAACGCAGCCCGGCGAGGTCGCGACAACGGTACCAAGTATGTGAAATCGAAATATCATAATGAAATCACATTTCATCATTTTATAAAATCATTTCGCAATAAGTAAACAGTTATGTCAAGTAAGGGGACGCATATCCTCAAAATAATCACTCACACATAACTATGGGTCTCACGCCCATAATATCAATCATGCCCGTGGAACCCATTCCTCACTGCCGGCAGTACATGATGTAAAACAACACTCATATGTGAACCTGAACACTAGACCCTGCCTGCATCATCAAACCGATCGGGCCAAGTAGAGTAGCCAACTACCAGATCCGAAGGCTAGTCATAAAACTTCACGGGCAAGGTACGGAAGACAACTACCAGATCCAAACCAGCCACGCAACTGGCCGAGGCAAGTATCTAAAGATAGCGTCTGATAGCCTCACCGTCTCACGATATATGGCCGTGGCAAGTATCTTAAGCTATCTACCGAGCCTGCCGATACACGAAATGACCAGACAAGTATCTAAAGCACAGTAACCACATGTACAAATCAAGCCCGTGATTGTTCGTCACCGCGGCAAGCTTCATGGATTAGCGGTCCATGGACTAATAACATAACCCGGGGATTTAACCCCTCACAATGACCGCGTGCCCCGGCATCTTACCTTGGTATAAGCATGGCCATGAAACTATCCTACTGGACGCATACCCGTGGGCCACCCATCGTGTCAGTATGTCCAAATGAAATAACAAGATAATACTCAAAGTGGACGCATACTCGTGGGCCACCCATCGTGTCAGTATGTCCAAAAGAAATAACCAGATAATACTCAAAGTGGACGCATACCCGTGGACCATCCAACGCGTCAGTATGTCCAACAATCAATCAAATAGCCGACCCTCCACCGAGAGACACAGTAGCACAAAATCAAACACTTGCACCACAACAAAGCTATCACCACAAGCATAGGCAAGTTTAAGGTACTTTTATTTTATGTCAACATGTTACACCCCGTAACTACAGGACATGTCTTAAGAACGTAAGTAAGAACTCACAAATGTTAAGATTTGAGACTTGTAAAAAAAATTATCGGAAATTATGGAATTGTCGGAAAATGTATTATTGTGACGAATGGGAGGGCGACACATGTCACCCCCCTTATGTGATGCCTTGGTCGAAATGTGCAAGGGCAAGAGGGTCATTGGACCTTTGTTGCAAGACAAGACTTGCACCATGTGTAGCATGAGAAATTTGACTAAGTCAAAAGGTCAATAAGTCTTGATATTTTGTAAGACCACATCCAAGCCTCACATTTGTTTATATCTTGACCATCCAATTCACTATATAATACTAGTAGCAAGAGAGGACTTAACACTTAGAAAAAATTGCACAAAAATTGAAGAACATAGGCATGTTGCTCTCGGGTTCCACACAAAAAAAAGAAGAAAATTTTCGTTTCTTGTCCATTTGATTCCACACTTTAAACCAAGGGTCTTAGGTGTATTGTAAACACATATCAATAGAAAAATCTTGGGAAAAGGTTGTTTGCGGGTTAGTCGCAAAACGAAAACCTAATGGTCTTTCTAGGTTTTGTTTGGAGTTTTGAAGGATAATTGTTGGTGTTGTTCTAAGGGTCTCAACAAGCGGATTGAAGTATCTTGGAGAGGCTATAAACTACTAGGAGCGACTTCGGATTTGGAATTGGATTAAAAATCGTTAAGGTTGACATACTACGGGCAGGACTTTGTACTTGGCAAGTGGTTTGACCCGACGAGGTATGTAGAACTTTTTCCTATCTTTTGAGCATGACTAGTTTCGCGTATATAGTACGGTAGACGTACAAGACTTTGACATTCCTTACTAGCCTTATAAAATGTCAAGTCGGGTGAGTTAGGAAGTTAACTCACTTCTTTGAAAATATTAAGGATGTCTTAAGTCTTAGTAAAGTTAAGGGACTTGAAGGGATTTAAAGTATATGATACTTGTGTCGTTTTAATCGTATAAGTCCCTTGGATAGGAAAATGTACTTGACTAAGGTATAAAGTGAATATAACGACTTTATGGGAAGTTGGTTATATTGACTTTATGCAAAGGTAAATGGCTTGTGTTAATGAAAGGCAAATTGATTTTAAGGTATCAATTGCCTAAAGTTTTAATAAAAAAAAGAAGTCACTTGATTTAGAAACCTAACTTAAATTCTAAAGGTATTGTGACTTGCCTTGAAATGTAATTTGGACTTGATGCTATGGTTAATAGTGTCGTGGAAGCTTTCTTTAAAAAGAGTCATTTGTTTTAAAGAGTAGAAGTACGTAGTACTTTGGGTTAAATTCCCGGATTCTTATAAAAGACATATAAGTGCCTTAAGTAAACTAAAATGAGCATAGATGGAAAAGACTAATAAGAAGTTAGGGGGAATTCTAACTTGCTTATCTATTATATGATGGCCGGTTTTGAGACAGGGTAAGAGTATCGGTGAGGGGCAGGCCCCCAAGACGTTATACCGCCTTCTCCAGGATAAGAGTATAAATGAGGGGTAAGCCCCCAAGACGTTATACCACCTGCGTTACTATCTTCTTCAGGGTAAGAGTATAAATGAGGGGCAAACCCCCAAGACGTTATACCACCGCCTGTGGTAAGAGTATAAATGAGGGGTAGGAACCCCAAGACGTTATACCACCTGTTTTTATGGGTTCGCTACCCATGATATGATCGGGAGACTGCTATTGTGATGTTGTACGTATTCTCTTGATGTACTCTCATTGTTAGTAAGGCACTGTGTACTGTAATTTTGTTTTTGTTAGTAAGGCACTGTGTACTGTAATTTTGTTATCATACATGTCTCCGACTTTCTTTTAAACTTATGTTGTAATTACAGTACTTTCCAGTTTTACATACTTAGTACATATTGTGTACTGACCCCCTTCCTCGGGGGCTGCGTTCATGCCGCAGGGAAGGGTAAGCAGGTGGCGGATCCTCACTCTTAGGATCGCTTATCAGACGTCGGAAGCTCCATTCTCCGGAGGCTTGTCTTTCTTTTGGTACAGTTTTTCCCTGATGTTGTAGATTTATGTACATTCAGGGGTATGGCGGGGCCCTGTCCCGCCACAGTTGTTATTCCTAGAGGTCTGTATTCACATATGTGGTTGGGCTATAAGAACTGAGTTGTAAAGTTGTACTTTTGACTTTGTTTATATTATGGAAGGCGGCCTTATCGGCTAGCCTGTGTTGTTATATTGTTTACACATGTGTTTATGTTGTGTATGTTCCGCTGCTATTCTCTGATGTATACCTGAACGGGGTGCCCAGGTAGGGCACCAGTCGCGGCCCGGGGTCGGGTCGTGACAAAAGTGGTATCAGAGCAGTTAGTCCTCGGAAAGTGTCTACAGACCGTGTCTAGTAGAGTCTTGATTATCGGTGTGTTATGCACCACATCTATAATCGTGAGGTCAGCAGGACATTTAGGATTGGTTTCCATTCTTCTCTCTGCGAGATCGTGCATTAGAGTGTCTTATTAGGTTGAACCCTCTCCGACCTCTTCTTATGAAACGCTTGATTATGCCTCCACTGGCGCGACGGGGCCCAGAAGGGCAAGGCAGCAGCAGGAGATGCTAGCGGTACTCAGAGGGTTACACGGGACCAGGCACAGACTATGCCTGAGGTAGTAGGCGGGTCGACGAGTTCAGCCACGCTGCGATTTTAGAGAGCCGAGGCGGTAGCTCGAGGTTACGGTACCAACCCTCCAGCCTCCCGGCCGCCGAGTATAGAGACTACGGGAGCGATCCGATTGTTGACCAAGATAGTAGTCGAGCGGCGACAGAAGCAGCCACCCTGAGCCGAGCGGTTTGCGGATTAGGGATTTTCTGGGATGTCATCCACCTGAGTTTTATGGTTCGAGGTCTGATGAGGATCCGCAGGAGTTCATTCGGCAGCTACAGCGGACCATGCAGGTTCTTAGGGCTTCAGAGACGGAGTCTGTTACACTAGCCTCTTACCGGTTACGCGATATTGCGTTGAACTGGTTTGAGGCATGGTTGCTTTCGAGAGGTGATGATGCTCTTCCGGCTGTTTGGGAGGAGTTTACAGAGGCCTTCATGGATCACTTTTTGCCTCCTGAGATGAGGAGAGCCCGGGTAGACAGATTCTTGACCTTGAGGCAGAACGGGAGGACTGTCAGGGAGTATAGCTTGGAGTTTGACTCCTTGGCCAGACATGCACATACTATTGTAGCTAGCATGGCGGATAGAGTTCATCGTTATGTGATGGGGCTAGACCGTCATATGATTACAGCATGCTTGGGGGTGGCTCTTCAGCCCGGTATGGACATCGCCCGGATGCAGGCCTATGCGCAGGGGATAGAGGATAGAGAGAGGGAGGACCAGTTTGATTCAGCCACCAAGAGGCGGGACATCGAGGTCTCGTGGCGCTGAGGCGGACAACCTCGATCGATTAGATCCACATTCCGGCCGGCCGCAGTGCTCGTCCACGGTTTTCGGCAAGAGGTCCGATCAGCCAGTCGATCGGGAAGCAGTCGTGGCTCGGGACTACAGGATTTCGCGAGGCAGAACCGTCACCGTCGGGACCACCCACACCTCGGTGTGCTCGATGCGGTAGGTTCCACCAGTCGAGTGTCGCAGAGCCGGAGCTTGTTACTCGTGTGGCGGCGGGGCCATTTGAAGAGAGATTGTCCGCTAGAAGCGTGGGTGGTACGACACCGACGGGATCGATTCTTGGGGTCTTCTCCTTACGTGGTTATGCGCCGGAGGCGTGGTACTCACCGTTATACCCGTATTTTGAGTATGCGTAGGGCGTACGTAGAAAAGTTTGAAGCTTAAAGTAGGCAAGGTTCGAATTTTTGTGCACAACACCCGATTAGAATCGTTTTTCGACGAAACGTTTTACAAAACTTGCGAAGGGAAAATTCCGGCTATGTCATTTTTAATTTTTGCGGATTTTTCCGAGAGACGTAATATTTTGGACCAACGAGAGGGCAACACTTGTCACCCTCAAGTTGGTGGAGTGTGGACGGCAAAAGGCTTGGAGTGGCACGTTTTTGTTGCCTTGGAGTAGGTAGGATATTTTGTGATATTTGTGTGGTAGATGGATAAGGTACACATGGATGAATCTTGACCCTACACTTGCCTTGCACTTGGCATGATCTTGGCCATTGGTTGGCCATTGCTTGACCTATAAATACCCCCCCCCCCCTTTGAAGACTTCTTCATCCAAAAATTGTGCTAAGTCTTGAAAGCTCTCCCCCCCCCCTTTTGTGTTGAAGTTCTCGTCCTAGCCCCTCCTCCCCTTTTGTGTTGAAGTTCTCGTCCTAGCCTCCCCCTCCCCCCCCTTGGTGAGGCCCCTTGGCCGAGAGCCCCTCCCCCTTGGCCGAAAGTACCCCCTCTCCTAGTGGTGCTAGTTGTGGGGTACCCCCTACCTTGAGTTGTTTTCGTAAAATACACCCCCCTCTTGGTAGAAATACTCTCCAAGTATTGTTACTATACCCAAAATACCTTGGCTTAAATACCTTGTAGTATTCCAAGGTTACACTTATACGAAAAGCCCAGAAATACTATTATACTTCCCTTCAGTCACAAAGGAAACCCTAAGGAAAATCTCCATAGTTGGTTGGAGTATTAAGAAGAAGTTGCGTAGAACTTCTAAGGGTTTTTTGGAGCGGGTTGGAGCACCCGGAGTAAGAGCTAAACGTTGCTCAGGATCGACATTATACTTGGATAATTATGGGCTTATCGAGGTAAATATCTTGTCCCCCTATTGTAATTGGAAATTACATACTGTAGTAATATGGAAATGAATATAAGATTCATAGAAGAGAATTGAACTGTAATAGAAGGATATTACAGAAAAGACTTGAACTGAAATCACATCAGAAGATTAACCTGCAGAGTAGTCTAGACTTTGATAGACTTGTATAACCGTTATAGGTTGAAGTACTGCGAGTAGCGTATTCGACTCGGAGGGTGGAAAAGGCTAGCGGACTACTGATCTTTGGGCGTTTTGCTAATAGTCGATAATCGTCACGAGGTATGTGATTCTTCCTATACTCTTGAGCATGATATTTTTAAAGTATATATAGTACGGTAGACGTACGTGTGTTTACTGAATAATAATTACGGCAATGTCTTTTGACTTAAGCCTGAATAATAATTACGGCAATGTCTTTTGACTTAAGCCTGAATAAAAAGAATCTGACGTATTTCAAAAGAATTAAGAAACCTTTTTGAAAGAAGAGTAACACTTGGTTTTAAAGGCTTAATAGTTATACTAGCTTTATGGGAAGTTAGGTATAACGGCTTAAGAGAGATAAAAAGAATGATTTATTGATTTAAGAAGTTAAGAGACTTGATCTTAAAAGATAAGAGACTTGACTTAATTATATTAATGTGAATTTTGTTAAAAAGTGTGAAACCTCATTCGTGGGTAATGAGTATTTTGGTTTCAAAAGGAATGATGTTTTACTGATTTCGGAAATCAGAAGGAATGTCGAACAAACCACAGCAGCGCTAATAAAGGGAAATGTATTGACTAATAAAGAATTATTAATAATCGGAAGCTTCCATCCGCATAGAAGCTAAGATGAGACAAACTGATATTACATTTCCTAGATCATGGCTGCTTTAATAAGATTGTTATAAACAAGAATAACCTACTCACGTATCAGACATATGTTTCTCAAATTGCTTTCAAAGAGAATTATATCATTAAGTGATTAATAGTATGAACTACAAAACCTTTCGAAAATGAGAACCTTGAGTAATCGAAATTAGGCAAACTTGAACGTTTGGAAAAAGAATGTTGTTACTTGATTTTACAAAGAGAAGTGTTTTGGTTTACTTCAAAAGATAATCACTCTATTTTTATACTACGGGTATTGTGTGACTTTTGTGAAAGAAACGGATGTTTTAAAAGAGTTAATGTATGAAGTACTCTGGGGATAAAAACCCGATCTTGTTAATCAGATAGTAGAAAGTATCTTGTGCGAATAACTTGATTGTGTTGGTTTGATAAGTAAACATGTTAGGATGCTACGTGTGTTAGTATTTTGTGATGTTTGTGTAAAGGGGTTTTTCCCTCGATCGCGCTTATGTTGTTTAACTATCAGCCGTTATGTTGGTATTGTACCACCACCTTGACATGTTCCGGAGGTTGTCGCCTTCGATGCGGGTAATACTCGAGCAAATCGTGTGACTATGATTCGAGGATACCTCATGCGGGTCCCGGACCTATGCGAGCTACGAGTTCCGTGTTAGTGTGCGGCCTATATGGTCATGCGCGTTCATGTGGCCACGCGGATCGCGAGTCCAGGAGGATGGGAGTAGCTACCCGATGTGGGGAATACCTCATGCGGGCCATTGGAGTGGCCTATGCGGAGTCGCGGAAGTTCGTGGCTGGACGCGCGACATTAGATCGCGGCGAGTGGCGGCTTAGATCATGTAACGATGCAGACAGATCTCATGATACGATTTATGACCTTATTTGTACGTGGTTGTAGTAGTCGGCTATGCCTTCGCATTTACCCCGCATGCGGTTTTATGATGACACAGGTAGGACACGGTGTTCATGTGTATTCCTTGGTGCTTTTATATCATGATCGCCATGGCGGAAGGTATTCCACGGCATGATTGATGTTGTGGCGTGAGACCCGTTGTTATGTTTGAGTGATGACTTTGAGGCGTGAGTCCACGACTTGAGATAATCGCTTATTTATTGTGAACTGTAGTTTGGTTATCATACATGTCTCCCGCTTTATATAGATCGCTATGATTTCATTTACTGATTTTTTGCCACATACTTGGTACTGTTATCGACCTCTTCGGGGCCGCGTTCATCCGCGAGTTGAGGTACACCGCCGTTGATCCTAGCTCTCGTGGTCACAAGATTTGGGAAGCTCCGTTTCTCCGGAGGCTTATCGATGGTATAGTCCCCGCCGCAGGTGCTTACATTCGTGGTATGGCGGGGCCCCTGTCCGCCATTGTTGTCATATCACTCTAGAGGTCTGTAGTAATCGTTGTGGCGAGTTGTAAGTGGGATGTAACTGTTCGGATTTAAGTTTTCATATATACATGCCGAAAGGCAATTTTTCTCAGATTATTATTTCATACTTCATGTTATTGTTTTATATTCCGCTGATTACTCTGATGTTGTATCACTAGGGTGCCCGGGGTAAGGCACCAGTCACGGGCCCGGGTTCGGGTCGTGACAAAAGTGGTATCAGAGCAGTTAATCCTTGGAAAGTGTCTACAGACCGTATCCAGTAGAGTCTTGATTATCGGTGTGTTGTGCACCACACCAATAATCAGGAGGCTATAGGATATTTAGGATTGGTTTCCATTCTTCTCACTCTGAGATCGTGCTTAGAGTTGTGTTATAAGTTGGACCCCTCTAACGTATTTCTTTCCCTTACCGTTATGCCTCCGCGTAAGGCAACCCGAGCCCGGGAGGGCAAGGCAGCCGAGGGAGCTGCGAGTAGAACATAGAGGGTTACTAGGGCACAGGCCCAATCATCACCTGGGGTGGTGTTTCATTCAGGGAGTTCTGCTACGTCACCAGCCCCAGCAGAGTTTAGCACAGCGGCAGCAGTGCCTACTGCGACCATGATATATGAACCTTCAGTTCCACGATCGGGGACAGAGAATATAGATTGCAAAGAGGCGACCCTGTTACTAGCTATGGATTTGGCTACCAGAGAGTATACCGATGTACCGCGAGTCTTGATGACTATCTAAGAGAGGGTCGTGCAGGAGTAATTCTTCAGTTAGGCTTGAGCATGGCCTGCGTACGGGCTTATGCGCAGAAGGCCAAGAAAAGTAGAGATCAACGGGTTAACGAGGCGAAGAGGCGGGCAACAAGGTCCTTTGGTAACTTTCGAGGCCAATCGCCTCACCAGCCAGATTAGATCGCACATCCACCGGCAGAGTGGTCCTCCGCGGGGTTGAGCGTTCGGTAAGCCAAAGTTGGTCGAGCTCGAGCTTCCGCTACATGGCGTAGGTTCCAGCCAGCCGAATTCAGTTTTTCCCTAGTGTTCACAATGTGACAGGCGTCATCCCGGGGAATGTCTTCTTTTAGTTGGTACTTGTGTTACTGGCGGCCGTCAGGGCCATGTGTCGAAAGGATGTCCTAGTAAGAGGGATGCAAGTAGGAGGACTCAGCCTACCGGATCGCCATTGGATTGAGTTCGGAGAGCAAGCGGGTGTTAGCAGGAGGCCACCCCACCCGGTGTGGCCATTGTGGTAAGTGTCATAGTAGGAGTGTCATTTCTTCGACGACTTGTTATGATTGCGTCGGCAGGCAAGTTTGATTAGAACGACTAAGGAGAGTGAAGCGAAGAGATACAGTGTATCCTTAACCTCTAGAGATTGTATGTGTGATAAGATAAGTATATCTTAAGTGTTACGTTGATTAACCTTGTGTAAATTGTGATTAGAATCATGGTTAGTTAACCGGGTAAGATTTGGGGGATAGAGAAAGTGTGAGCCTTAGAGTTTTATACGTAGAGACCTTAGGGGTAAGGCCATCTCGAGTAAAAGATGTATTTTATTTTATGTGTGTTTTGACCCTTATCGGAGTGCATAGTGCACGTGAGCTATGTTTTGGGATAAGTCCCTGAGTAATGTGGAATGAAAAAGGGTAGTTGAGCTAAGAAGACCGCTAGGTTTTCGTAACGTGATTAGTAAGATTGTTCCGGATCGGGGAGCTAGTGTTTTGCGCGTTGCCGGGTCGGGTTGAGGCCATGTTGCGGGTCAACCCGCGGCCTGTATGGTGGTGGGGTCAGTTTGTGGTGGTCCCACTTTGTGTTAGGGTCACGAGGGTGTTAGGCCCAAGTTTAGTTAACCATCGTACGAGTTCGTGGATGCGTTCAACCAGCAGTCGGGCCAATAAGGTCAGCCCGTATTGTCTTTCATTCAAGATCATTTACTCGGCAGAGGGTTATGCGAGATGTTATATCAGGAAGGTTGTAAGGCTGCACGAGGTGCCTACCTTCACCTTATGACAGACAGTGGAGCCCAGTTACGATCGCTTTTTCTCGAAGTTTTACCAGCAGGTTAGGAACTCAAAGTGAGTCTCGATGACGCGTTCGCCTCTGCCGGTGTGGATTTCGTGGGTAGTGAGTATTGTTGCCTCCTGTTGAGGGAGTGCTTTTATAACTACCATTTCAGTATTCGGATATCGCCTTACGAAGCCTCGTAGGGGGCGGAAGTGTAAATTGCCGGTCGATTGGTTCGATGTTGGCAAAGTTCAGATAGTGGGTTCATACTTGTTTGGCAGATGGGGATAGGGTGAAGCCTATCCGAGAGGTTATCGGCACCGTAATCAGCGTAAGTCGTATGGATAATCGACGCCGACACTTAAAGTTCAGGATTTGGCCGGAATTCTCGAAGGTACCACCCCGGATAGGGTGTGACGAGTTTTGGAAAACAGAGGAAACTTAGCCCGAGTTACTTGGGCCTTTTCAGATTATGTGAAGAGTAGGCCAGGTTGCCTATATGTTAGTATTGTCGTCCGACTTAGGAGGCAGTACGTCCGGTCTTTCGTGTTGCTATGTTCGGGAAAGTATCGGAGATCCATCCAGAGTGTTCCCAGTTAATGATGATTGTTATACCCCGTATTTCCAGAGTATGTACGTAAGGACGTACGTAGAAAATTTGAACTTGAGAAAGTAGCTTGGCCGAAATTTATTTGTGCACAACACCCGATTAGAGTCATTTTTCGACGAAACGTTTTCACAGCTTTCGTAGGGGAATTTCCGGCTATGTCATTTTTAATTTTTGCGGATTTTTCCGAGAGACGAAACATTTTGGACCAACAAGAGGGCGACACTTGTCACCCTCTCATTGGAACACCTTGGGCGGTCAAGGGTGGCCGAAAGTGTGCCTATTTTGGCATGGAGTTGGTAGGATATTTGTGTGTTAGTTGGTTAAGGGGCACTTGGCAAGATCTTGGCCCTACACTTGCCTTGCACTTGGCATGATCTTGGCCATTGGTTGGACTTGGCTTATACTATAAATACCCCCCTTAGGATGACTTCTTCATCCATTCCAAATATTTCCTAAGTGTTAAAAATCCCTCCCCCTTGAGAGGCCTTAGCCGAGAGTCCTCCTCCTCGCCGAGAGCCCCCTAGTGGGGTAGGTAGAGGGTATACACCCCCTCCAGGGTGCTAGCTGGGTACCCCTAGCCTAGTTGTCTTCGTATAATACCCCCCTCTTGTTAGAAATACTCTCAAAAGTATTGTTGTAATGCCCAAATTACCTTAGTCGTATACCTTGTAGTATTCTAAGGTTATACTTATACGAAAAGCCCAGAAATACTATTATACTTCCCTTCCGTCACAAAACCGAAACCCTAAGGAAAATCTCCATAGTTAGTTGGAGTATTAAGTAGAAGTTGGTTAGAACTTCTAAGGGTTGTTTGAGCTGGTCGAGCGCACTGTAGGAGCTAAACCTTGCTCAGATCGACATTTAAACTCGGATAATTATGGGCTTATCGAGGTAAATATCTTGTCCCCCTATTGTAATTGGAAATTACATGATTGTTAGACTATATAGTTGAAGTATACTATATATAGTACTGAACGTAGTTATCGGCAATGTCTTTTGACTTAAGCCTGAATAAATAGAAACCTTTTCGAAAGAAGAGTAATCGAATCAGATTTACATAGGGTGTATTAGACATGAGACTTGTGTAGCTTTTCGTGAGGTAGAATTGTGCACGTCCGGTTTAGACTTATAACCTCGGTTGGCTTGGTAGCCTACCGATAGAGAGGAGATTTACTGTTGTTGCGGGAGGTTCCGAATTTTCGTAGAATGTTCTACGAAGGGATCTAAATGTTAATAAGCGCCGTGGCCTTATAGGTTGAAGTACTACGTATGGCGCGATCCATCGGCTGAGTAGCCGACGGTTTGAAGTACTTGGGCGTTTTGCTATTAGTCGATACTGTCGCGAGGTATGTGAACCTCTTCCTATCTCTTCTAGCATGATATGTGTGAACTATGTAGTACGGTGAGACGTATACGTGCTAAATGTATTTGATTGGGTTAAAACATAAAGTGTTATAACGACTTTACGGGAAGTTGGTTATAATGACTTTATGTTGGTAGAAGATACTTGTGGTTTTTGAAAGGTAATCGTTTGAACTATAATCGCTTGTTATGTGTTAATAAAGAACTTGAAGTATTTCAAAAGATTTTGAATCATTTTGAAAGAAGAAGTAATACTTGGTTTTTGAAAACTTAAGAGTTATACTAGCTTTATGGGAAGTTAGGTATAACGGCTTAAGAATAGTTTCTTGATTTGAATCGTAATGTGTATCGACAAACCACCGCGGCGTTAATAAAAGGAAATGTTTTGACATTAAGTATTATTAAAACCAAGAGAAACTTCCATCCGCATAGAAGCTAAGATGAGACAAAATGATATTTCCTAGATCATGGTCAGTAATAAGATTGTTATAAACAAGAATATCCTACTCACATATAAGACTTATGTTTCTCGGATAGTTTAAAAGAGAATTATATTCTTAAATGAATAAGACTATGAACTATTTAAACCTTTCTAAAATAAGAAACGTGAACATTTGAAATTAGGCAAACTGGACGTTTGGAAAAAATGTCGTTACTTGATTTTACAAAGGTAAGTGTTTTGTTTTACTTAAAAGGATAATCACTCTATTTTCACATAACTACGTATTGTGTGACTTTTGTGAAAGTAACGATCTTTTAAAGATTTAATGTATGAAGTACTTTGGGGATAAAACCCGAACTTGTTGACATATAGTAGAAAGTACCTTGTGTGTATAACTTGATTGTGTTGGTTTGTGATAGCCTTGTAAATACTTTCTTGTTGATTGATAAGTAAACATGTTAGGATGCTATGTGTGTTAGTATCTTGTGATGTTAGTGTAAAGGGGTTTTCCTCGATCGTGCTTAAAGTTGTTTTACTATCACCGTTATGTTGGTATTGTACCACCTCACCTTGACTTATTTCCGAGGTTGTCGCCTCCGACGCGGGTAGACTCAGCGGTCCAGGACCATGATTCGAGAATACCTATGCGGGTCCGTGGATCCATGCGGAACTACGGAGTTCCAGTTAGTGCGCCTTTATGGTCATGCGGTCTATGTGGCGTGCGGATCGCGAGTCCAGACGATCGCCGGAGTAGCTACCCTCGACGCGGGTTATACCTCACGCGGGCCTATGAGGTTGGCCTATGCGGAGTCGCGGAAAGTTCGAGGGCTAGACGCGCGCATTTGATATCGCGGCGAGTGACCGCCTTTGATCATGACGGATGCAGACAGATATCATGATACGATTTATGACCTTGTTAGTAATGCTGGTGTTAGTAGTCGGCTATGCCTTCGCATTTACCCTGCATCGCTTTATTTGGACACAGTGGGACCCGTGTTCATGTGTATTCCTTGGTGCTTTTCTATCATGGGGATCACGGCGGTGAGGAAGGTATTCCACGCATGATTGATGTTATGGGCTTGAGACCCATAGTTATATTCGAGTGATGACTTTGAGGCGTGAGTCCCCGACTTGACACGATCGCTATTATGAATCAGTAGTTTGGTTATCATACATGTCTCCCGCTTTATAGACTATTATGATTTCATTTACGATTTTTTTAGTTTCACATACTCTGCACTGTTAGATCGACCTCTCCTGGGCCGCGTTCATGCCGCAGTTGAGGTACACCGCCGTTGATCCTAGCTCTCGTGGTCACGCCAGCTTGGGAAGCTCCGCTTCTCGAGGCTTATCACGTATAGTCCCCGCCGTCGTAAGTGTTTACATTCGTGGTTTGGCGGGGCCCGCCCCGCCATTGTTGTCGTATCATTCTTAGAGGTCTGTAGTAATCGCTGGCGGTGGTTTGTAAAAAGGATTAAACTGCTCATGTTGAAAGAGTTGTTATTTATATATATACCGGGTAACCGCTTTGGTTAGCCTGCCTTCTTATTTCACCGCCTTATTACATGGTTTCATGTATTGTCTTTATGTTCACGATTACTCGATGTATGTCTACTTGGGTGCCCGGTAAGGCACGACCACGCCCGGTTCGGTCGTGACAAAAGTGGTATCGAGCGATTAATCCTCGGAAAGTGTCTACGCATCAGATCCAGAAGTCTCGATTATCGGTGTTGTGCACCACACCAATAATCGTGAGGCTATAGGGTATTTAGGATTGGTTTCTATTCTTCTCACTCGAGATCGTGCCTTAGAGCCGTGTTGTAAGTTGGACCCTCCGACGAAATTATTTCCTTATCGTTATGCCTCCGCAGGGCAACCCGCCCAGAGGACAAGGCGGCAAGGAGCCGCGAGTAGAGTTCGGAGGGTTGCGTGGCACAGCCCAATCATCACCGGGTGGTGCTTCCTTCGGGAGTTTTGCGACGCCACTAGCCCCAGCAGAGTTAGCACGGCGGCGGCCTCATCGCGCCATGATATTTGAACCTTCGCCCACGGCCAGAACAGAGAATATAGATTTCTGTGGAGACAACCTCACATTAGCTATGGATTTGGCTACCGAGAGTGTACCGATGTACCGCGAGTCTTGATGACTATCAACGAAGGTTGTGCAAGAGTAAGTTCTTCGATTAGGCTTCGAGCATGGCCTATGCGGGCTTATGCGCAGCAGCCGAGAAACGTGAGATCGACGGGTTAACGGGCGACGAGAAGAGGGCCAGAGCAGCAAGGTCCTTTGGTAACTTTCGAGGCGAGTCACCTCACCAGCAGATTTGATTATGCACATCCACCAGTGCAGAGTGGTCCTCCACAGGGTTCAGGACGTTCGGGGTGCGCAGGAGTTGGTCAGAACTCCAGGGCTTCCGGTTCATTGGCGATGTGACGCCATCCCGGGAATGTCGCCTTTTAGTTGGCATCGTTGTACCTATGACCGCCGTGTGGTCTGATGTCGAGAGTGTCCTGGTAGGAGGACTCAGCCTTCAGAATCGGTGGGTAGTTTGTCATCTTCCTTAGCTATGCGCCCTACGGGGCAGGTTTGATTAGAACGACTAAGGGGAGTGAAGCAGTAGATTCAGGTATATCTTTAACCCTCTAGAGCTTTGTATAAGTGATAAGGTGAGTATACCTTAAGTGTTATGTTCAGATTGCATGAGTGTTTACTGTAATTAGAAATCTTGGTTAGTTAACCAAGTAAGATTTGGGGGATAGAGAAGGTGTGAGCCTTAGAGTTTTATACGTAGAGACCTTAGAGGCAAGGCCATCTCGAGTAAAGGACGTATTGTTTATGTTTGACCCTTATAGGAGTGCATAGTGCACGTGAGTTATGTTTGTGGGATTAGTCCCTGAGTAGTGTGGAATGAAAGAGGGTAGTTGAGCTAAGAAGACCGCTAGGTTTTCGTAACATGATTAGTGAGAGTTTTCCTTCGGAGAGCTAGCGTTTAGCGCGTTGCCGGGTCGGGTTGAGGCCACGTTGCGGGTCAACCCGCGGCATGTATGCGCGCGGGTCGGGCTTGTGGTGGTCCCGCCTTGTGGTAGGGTCACGAGGGTGTTAGGCCCATGTTCAGTTAACCAACGTACGATTTCATGGATGCATTCGACCGAGTCGGGCCGGCGAGGTCGACCGTGTTGTCTTCTAGCAAAGACCGCTTACTCGGCAGGTTATGCGAGATGATATATCGTAAAGGTTGTAAGGTCGCACGAGGTGCCTACCTTCACCTTATGTCGCATGTGGAGCCTGTGTTGCGGCTTCTTTTCTCGGAGGTTTTACCAGCAAGGTTAGAACTCAAGTAAGTCTCAGACCACATTCGCCTCGCCAATGTTGGATTTCGTGGATAGTTGCGAGAATTGTTGTCTCCTTTTGAAGGAGTCTTTAAGCTACCATTTCGTTGTTCGGATGTCGCCTTACGAAGCCTTGTAGGGGCGGATGTGTGAGTCACGGCCGATTGGTTCGATGTTGGCGTGATTCGATAGTTGGTTCAGCTTGTTCCAGCAGACCGTGGATAGAGTAAAGCTTGTCTAGAAGAGGTTCCGCAGCTAGAAATCGTGCGGATAATCGGCGACGACGCTTAGAGTTCAGGTTGACGGTCTGTATTCTTGAAAGTACCACCCCTGATTGGGTGTGAAGAGCTTTGGAATAACAGAGGAAAATTAGCCCGAGTTGTTTGGGGCCTTTTTAAGTTCATGTGAAGAATAGGCGGGTTGCCTATATGTTAGCTTTGCCGTCCGACTTAGGAGGCGTGACGTCCGATCCTTCAGATTGTTATGTTCGAAAGTATCGAGATCCATCCAGAGTGTTCCCGCTAATGATGACCACGTTAGAGATAGTAACCCGAGTTTTGGGAAATCAAAGACGATTTAAATGTGGTAAGAGTTCGAGTGTACGTCGCCTCGTGGATCGACGCAGCCGGCACCATTTGTTGGGTCGCCGGAGTGAACCTCGCGGCAAAGTGACAAAAGTGGTATCATTTCTTTTGTAAAGAGAAGGTGCGAAGGAAGTATGTTTTAGACCCCGGAGAGAGGTGTTTGTGGTGATGTTAGAGGTGTTTCCTCGTGGACTTGGAGGTAAGTATTTTGCGCAAGTTGGTTCCGTGGCCAGGCGTGGCAGGATTGTTTTCGTAAGTATAGCAGTGAGAACTATACCGGCGCGCGTTTGTTTTGAGACTTAGAAGGAACATTCGGGACGAATGTTTCTAAGGAGGGGAGAATGTTATACCCCGTATTTCCAGAGTATGTACGTAAGGACGTACGTAGAAAATTTGAACTTGAGAAAGTAGCTTGGCCGAAATTTATTTGTGCACAACACCCGATTAGAGTCATTTTTCGACGAAACGTTTTCACACTTTCGTAGGGAATTTCCGCTATGTCATTTTAATTTTTAGGATTTTTTCCGAGAGACGAAACATTTTGGACCAACAAGAGGGCGACACTTGTCACCCTCTCATTGGAACACCTTGGGCGGTCAAGGGTGGCCGAAAGTGTGCCTATTTTGGCATGGAGTTGGTAGGATATTTGTGTGTTAGTTGGTTAAGGGGCACTTGGCAAGATCTTGGCCCTACACTTGCCTTGCACTTGGCATGATCTTGGCCATTGGTCGACTTGGCTTATACTATAAATACCCCCCTTAGGATGACTTCTTCATCCATTCCAAATATTTCCTAAGTGTTAAAAATCCCTCCCCCTTGAGAGGCCTTAGCCGAGAGTCCCTCCCCTCCCCCTTGGCCGAGAGCCCCCCCCCTAGTGGGGTAGGCCGAGGGGTATACACCCCCCTCCTTAGGGTGCTAGCCGGGGTACCCCTAGCCTAGTTGTCTTCGTGATAATACCCCCTCTTGTTAGAAATACTCTCAAAAGTATTGTTGTAATGCCCAAATTACCTTAGCCGTATACCTTGTAGTATTCTAAGGTTATACTTATACGAAAAGCCCAGAAATACTATTATACTTCCCTTCCGTCACAAAACCGAAACCCTAAGGAAAATCTCCATAGTTAGTTGGAGTATTAAGTAGAAGTTGGTTAGAACTTCTAAGGGTTGTTTGGAGCGGGTCGGAGCGCACGTGTAGAGCTAAACCTTGCTCGTGATCGACATTTAAACTCGGATAATTATGGGCTTATCGAGGTAAATATCTTGTCCCCCTATTGTAATTGGAAATTACATGATTGTTAGACTATATAGTTGAAGTATACTATATATAGTACTGAACGTAGTTATCGGCAATGTCTTTTGACTTAAGCCTGAATAAATAGAAACCTTTTCGAAAGAAGAGTACTGAACTGTATTTACATAGGACTGTATTACAGTAGACTTGTGTAGCTTTTCTGTGAGGTAGAATTGTGCACGTCCGGTTTAGAATTATAACCCCGGTTGGCTTGGTAGTACCCGATAGAGGAGAGATTTACGCTGCTATGTGGGGAGGTCGCTAATTTTCTGTAGAATGTTCTATGAAGGGATCTAAATGTTAATAAGCGCCGTGGCCTTATAGGTTGAAGTACTACGTATGGCGCGATCTATCGCTAAGGAGTAGCCGACGGTTTGAAGTACTTGAGCGCTTTGCTATTAGTCGATACTGCCGCGAGGTATGTGAACCTCTTCCTATCTCTTCTAGCATGATATGTGTGAACTATGTAGTACTAGACGCATACGTGCTAAATGTATTTGATTGTGTTAAAACATAAAGTGTTATAACGCTTTACGGGAAGTTGGTTATAACACTTTATGTTGGTGAAGATACTTGTGGTTTTGAAAGGTAATCGGTTTGAACTATAATCGCTTGTTATGTGTTAATAAAGAACTTGAAGTATTTCAAAAGATTTTGAATCATTTTGAAAGAAGAAGTAATACTTGGTTTTTGAAAACTTAAGAGTTATACTAGCTTTATGGGAAGTTAGGTATAACGGCTTAAGAATGGTTTACTGATTTCGGAAATCAGAATGTGTATCGACAAACCACTGCAGCGTTAATAAAAGGAAATGTTTTGACAGATTAAGTATTATTAAAACCAGTAGAAACTTCCATCTGCATAGAAGCTAAGATGAGACAAAATGATATTTCCTAGATCATGGCTGCTGTAATAAGATTGTTATAAACAAGAATATCCTACTCACATATAAGACTTATGTTTCTCAGATAGTTTAAAAGAGAATTATATTCTTAAATGAATAAGACTATGAACTATTTAAACCTTTCTAAAATAAGAAACGTGAACATTTGAAATTAGGCAAACTTGGACGCTTGGAAAAAATGTCGTTACTTGATTTTACAAAGGTAAGTGTTTTGTTTTACTTAAAAGGATAATCACTCTATTTTCACATAACTACGTATTGTGTGACTTTTGTGAAAGTAACGATCTTTTAAAGATTTAATGTATGAAGTACTTGGGGATAAAAACCCAACTTGTTGACATATAGTAGAAAGTACCTTGTGTGTATAACTTGATTGTGTTGGTTTGTGATAGCCTTGTAAATACTTTCTTGTTGATTGATAAGTAAACATGCTAGGATGCTATGTGTGTTAGTATCTTGTGATGTTAGTGTAAAGTGGGTTTTCCTCGATCGCTTAAAGTTGTTTGACTATCACCGTTATGTTGGTATTGTACCACTCACCTTGACTTATTTCCGAGGTTAAGATGCCTCCGACGCGGTAGACTCGGTGTCCGGGACCATGATTCGAGAATACCTCATGCGGGTCCAGGATCCATGCGAACTACGGAGTTCCGTGTTAGTGTGCGCCTTTATGGTCACGCGCCTACGTGGCCATGCGGATCGCGAGTCCAGGACGACGCCGGAGTAGCTACCCTCGACGCGGGGTTATACCTCACGCGGGCCTATGAGGTTGGCCTATGCGCGAGTCGCGAAAGTTCGTGGCTAGACGCGCACATTTGATCACGGCGAGTGACCGCCTTTGATCACGTGACGGCCTAGACAGATATCATGATACGCTTTATGACCTTGTTAGTACTGTGGTGTTAGTAGCTCGGCTATGCCTTCAGATTTCACCTGCATCGCTTTATTTGGACACGTGGGACCCGTGTTCATGTGTATTCCTGGTGCTTTTCTATCATAGATCGCCAAGCGGTGAGGAAGGTATTCCACGCATGATTGATGTTATGGGCTTGAGACCCATAGTTATATTCGAGTGATGACTTTGAGGCGCGAGTCCCCGACTTGACATGATCGCTTATTATGAATCAGAGTTTGTTATCATACATGTCTCCTGCTTTATAGACTATTATGATTTCATTTACATTATTTTTTTTAGTTTCACATACTCTGCACTTTTGATCGACTCCTTCTGAGGCCGCTCATGCCGCAGTCGAGGTACACCGCCGTTGATCCTAGCTCGTGGTCACAGCCAATTTGGGAAGCTCCGCTTTCTCGAGGCTTATCAGTGGTATAGTCCTCGCCGTCGTAAGTGTTTACATTCGTGGTTTGGCGGCCCCGCCCCGCCATTGTTGTCGTATCATTCTTAGAGGTCTGTAGTAATCGCTGGGCGTGGTTTGTAAAAAGGATTAAACTGTTCATGTTGAAAGAGTTGTTATTTATATATATACTGAAGGTAACCGTTTTTGGTTAGCCTGTCTTCTTATTTCACTGTCTTATTACACTGGTTTCATGTATTGTCTTTATGTTCCGCTGATTACTCTGATGTATGTCTACTTGGGTGCCCGGGGTAAGGCACCAGTCACGGGCCCGGGTTCGGGTCGTGACAATGACCAAGTTAAAGATAGTGACCCAGAGATTTGGAAACCGAATCAGTAACAAAGACATGGTAAGAAAGAGTTCGAGTATACGAGAAGGGTACGGCACGTAAGGGGAGAAGCGAGCATGCATGGCGAGCATAGATGTGATCATTTCTTTTGTAAGGAGAGGTGCGAAGGAAGTATATTTTAGACCTCGGGTAAGGGCTTTTGTGATGCTAGAGGTGTTTCCTCGTGGACTTGGATGTAAGCATTTGCGCAGGTGTTTCGTGGCAGTGTGGCAGATTGTTCTCGTAAGTATAGTAGTGAAGACTATACTGGCGCGCGTTTGTTTTGAGACTTAGAAGGAACATTCGGGACGAATGTTTCTAAGGAGGGGAGAATGTTATACCCCGTATTTCCAGAGTATGTACGTAAGGACGTACGTAGAAAAGTTTGAAGCTTAAAGTAGGCAAGGTTCGAATTTTTGTGCACAACACCCGATTAGAATCATTTTTCGACGAAACGTTTTACAAAACTTGCGAAGGGAAAATTCCGGCTATGTCATTTTTAATTTTTGCGGATTTTTTCGAGAGACGTAATATTTTGGACCAACGAGAGGGCGACACTTGTCACCCTCAAGTTGGTGGAGTGTGGACGGCAAAAGGCTTGGAGTGGCACGTTTTTGTTGCCTTGGAGTAGGTAGGATATTTTGTGATATTTGTGTGGTAGATGGATAAGGTACACATGGATGAATTTTGACCCTACACTTGCCTTGCACTTGGCATGATCTTGGCTATTGGTTGGCCATTGGTTGACCTATAAATACCCCCCCCTTTTGAAGACTTCTTCATCCAAAAATTGTGCTAAGTCTTGAAAGCTCTCCCCCCCCTTTTGTGTTGAAGTTCTCGTCCTAGCCTCCTCCCCTCGCGAGGCCCCTTTGCCGAGCCCTCCCTCGGCGAAAGTACCCTCCACAGGTGCTAGCCGTGGGGTACCCCCCCTACCTTGAGTTGTTTTCGTAAAATACACCCCCCTCTTGGTAGAAATACACTCCAAGTATTGTTACTATACCCAAAATACCTTGTAGTATTCCAAGGTTACACTTATACGAAAAGCCCAGAAATACTATTATACTTCCCTTCAGTCACAAAAACGAAACCCTAAGGAAAATCTCCATAGTTGGTTGGAGTATTAAGAATAAGTTGCGTAGAACTTCTAAGGGTTGTTTGGAGCGGGTTGGAGCACCCGGAGTAGGAGCTAAACGTTGCTCAGGATCGACATTATACTTGGATAATTATGGGCTTATCGAGGTAAATATCTTGTCCCCCTATTGTAATTGGAAATTACATACTGTAGTAATATGGAAATGAATATAAGATTCATAGAAGAGAATTGAACTGTAATAGAAGGATATTACAGAAAAGATTTGAACTGAAATCACATCAGAAGATTAACCTGCAGAGTAGTCTAGACTTTGATAGACTTGTATAACCGTTATAGGTTGAAGTATTGCGAGTAGCGTATTCTACTCGGAGGGTGGAAAAGGCTAGCCGGACTACAGTACTTTGGAGCGTTTTGCTAATAGTCGATAATCGTCACGAGGTATGTGATTCTTCCTATACTCTTGAGCATGATATTTTTAAAGTATATATAGTACAGAGACGTCGTGTGTTAATCCGAATAATAATTACGGCAATGTCTTTTGACTTAAGCCCAATAATAATTACGGCAATGTCTTTGACTTAAGCCCTAATAAAAAGAATCTGAAGTATTTCAAAAGAATTAAGAAACCTTTTTGAAAGAAGAGTAACACTTGGTTTTAAAGGCTTAAGAGTTATACTAGCTTTATGGGAAGTTAGGTATAACGGTTTAAGAGAGATAAAAAAAATGATTTATTTATTTAAGAAGTTAAGAGACTTGATCTTAAAAGATAAGAGACTTGACTTAATTATATTAATGTGAATTTTGTTAAAAAGTGTGAAACCTCATTCGTGGGTAATGAGTATTTTGGTTTCAAAAGGAATGATGTTTTACTGATTTCGAAATCGTATGAATGTCGAACAAACCACAAGAATGGCGCTAATAAAGTGGAAATGTATTGACTAATAAAGAATTATTAATAAGTAGGTTTCCATCCGCATGAAGCTAAGATGAGACAAAATGATATTACATTTCCTAGATCATGATCGCTTAATAAGATTGTTATAAACAAGAATAACCTACTCACGTATCGCATATATGTTTCTCAAATTGCTTTCAAAGAGAATTATATCATTAAGTAATTAATACTATGAACTACGAAACATTTCAAAATTGAGAAACTTGAGTAATCGAAATTAGGCAAACTTGAACTTTTGGAAAAAGAATGTTGTTAATTGATTTTACAAAGATAAGTGTTTTGGTTTACTTCAAAAGATAATCACTCTATTTTTATACTACGTATTGTGTGACTTTTGTGAAAGAAACGGATGTTTTAAAAGAGTTAATGTATGAAGTACTTTGGGGATAAAACCCGATCTTGTTAATCGATAGTAGAAAGTATCTTGTGCGAATAACTTGTTTGTGTTGGTTTGTTAAGTACACATGTTAGTATGCTACGTGTGTTAGTATTTTGTGTTGTTTGTTTAAATGTGTTTTTCGCTCGATCGCGCTTTTTTTGTTTCACTATCAGCCGTTATGTTGGTATTGTACCACCACCTTGACATGTTCCCGAGGTTGCCGCCTCCGACGCGGGTAATACTCGTGCACCAGGTGACTATGATTCGAGGATACCTCACGCGGTCCCGGACCTATGCGAGCTACGAGTTCCGTGTTAGTGTGCGGCCTATATGGTCACGCGGTCATGTGGGCTACGCGATCGCGAGTCCAGCGGATGCCGGGAGTAGCTACCCTCGATGCGGGGAATACCTCACGCGGGCCATCGAGTGGCCTATGTGGAGTGCGGAAGTTCCGTGGCTAGACGCGCACATTAGATATCGCGCGCAGTGACCGCCTTTGATCATGTGACGGTCTAGACAGATCTCGCGATACGCTTTATGACCTTGTTTGTACCGTGGGTTGTAGTAGTCGGTTATGCCTTCGTGACTTACCCCAGACGGTTTTATGATGACACAGCGGACCCGTGTTCATGTGTATTCCTTGGTGCTTTTATATCATGATCACGGCAGAGGAAGGTATTCCACGCATGATTGATGTCATGGGCGTGAGACCCATTGTTATGTTTGAGTGATGACTTTGAGGCGTGAGTCCCCGACTTGACATAATCGCTATTTATCAGGAATCGTAGTTTGGTTATCATACATGTCTCCCGCTTTATATAGATCGCTATGATTTCATTTACGATTTTTCGGCCACATACTGTACTTGCATCGACTCCTTCTGGGCCGCGTTCATGCCGCAGTTGAGGTACACCACCGTTGATCCTAGCCTCGTGGTCACAGCTCAACGTTGGGAAGCTCCGCTTTCCGAGGCTTATCAGCCGTATAGTTCCCCGTCGTAGTAGGTGCTATTCGTGGTATGGCGGGCCCGCCCCGCCATTGTTGCCATGCCACTCTGAGGTCCTGAGTAATCGCTGTGGGCAGTTGTAAGTGGATGTGAATCGCTCGGATTTAAGTTTTCATATATACATGCCGAAGGCAATTTTTCTCGATTATTATTTCATACTTCATGTTATTGTTTTATAATCCGACACTGATGTTGTATCACTAGGTGCCCGGTAAGGCACTACCACGCCCGGTTCGGTCGTGACACTCACGATCGGCAGCCGCAGAGGTCGAGGTGGTGGTTCTAGTTCTAGCGGTCCTCGTAACCGCATCTATTCATTAGCCACCGCCAGACCGCGAGGCTTCCCCGACGCCGCTGTACATTACCGATTTCAGGTGGATGTTTATGCTTTGATAGATCCGTGTTCTACCTTGTCCTATGTGTCCTCTTATCGGGTAGAATCTGGATAGAGCCGTGTCGATAGAGCCGCTTGAGGTAGCTATGCGCCGGGTGATTCGGTGTTAGCCGAATGGTGTATAGAGGTTGTCCCAGATTCATTTACGCCGACCGCGCAGACTTGATAGAGTTAGAGATGACAGATTTTGATGTCATTATGGGTATGGACTAGTTGGTTTCTTGTTATGCCAACGTTGACTGTAGGGACAAGTTGGTTCGGTTCCAGTTTCCTGGCGAGCCAGTTATCGAGTGGAGGGCAATACAAAGATCGCCGGCGGTAGGTTTATTTCTTACCTCAAGGCTAGGAAGATGGTGCGCAGCGGTACATCTATCATCCGCGCGTATTTGATACAGAGGTCGAGGTACCGCTTATTCGGGCCGCCATTGGTTAGGAATTTGCGTACGTGTTCCCGGATGATCTTCCGGGTATCCCTCCTGAGAGGGAGATTGAGTTTTGTATTGACACATTGCCAGACACTCGACCTATTTCCATTCCGCCATACAGACGACACACCGCCGAGTCGAGGAGTCAAGGACCACCAAAGATTTGTTGGAAAAAGGCTTTATCGTGCCTAGTGTATCTCCCCCGGGAGCGCCGGTGTTGTTTGTGAAGAAGAATGATGACGACGCCAGATGTGTGTTGACTACAGCACCGAATAAGGTAACCATTAAGAATAGGTACCCTCCCGTGATTGATGATTTGTTTGACCACCGCAGGTGCGAGGTGTTTTCAAAGATAGACCGCGTCCGTTATCATCGTTCGAGTTCGAGAGGCGATATCCCAAAGATCGCATTCAGACCCTATGGGCACTATGAGTTCAGGGTTATGTCTTTCGGTTTGACCAACGCTCCAGCGGTATTTATGGATTTGATGAACCGGGTGTTCAAGCCATTTTTGGATACATTTGTGATAGTATTCATTGACGACATCCTTGTTTATTCGCGGAAAGAGCAGGAGCATGCAGATCACTTGAGGACGGTACTTGGGGTCCTCTGGAGCCGACAGTTATTCGCCAAGTTCTCCAAGTGTGAGTTTTGGTTGGCCTCAGTGGCATTCCTGGGGCATATTATCGGTGATGGTGTTCGTAGATACGGCAAAGATTGAGGCGATCAAGTCTTGGCCGAGACCTACTACTGCATCGGCGCGCAGCTTAGGACCGGCAGGTATTATCGTAGGTTTGTGGAGCGCTTTGCCGATTTCAAAGATCGCTGACTAGTCGACTTAGAAGGCGCAAACAAGTTCCGCGATGAGGTCATGAGCGTGGTTTTCATTCCGAAGGAGAGGTCGACTACGCCCGCCTACTCTTCCCGAGGGGTTAGACGCACGTGATCTATCGCGATGCCTCGTATCGGGTTAGGTGTGTTTTGACGCAAGACGGCAAGGTTATAGCCTATGCTTCCCAGCTACGGAAGCATGAGAGGAATTACCCTACCCATGACTTAGAGTTGGCGCGGTTATACATGCCAAGATTTGGAGACATTATTTGTACGGTTCATGTGGATATTTATACACTACAAGAGCCTCCAGATATCTTCAAAGTGCAGAGTGAACTTGAGACAGAGACGGTGGTTAGAGTTTCTGAAAGACTATGATGTTGATATTCTATACCATCCGGGGAAAGCCAACGTAGTTGCTGATGCCTTGAGTCGTAGATCGAGGGAGCTCGCCGAGGTACAGCCAGAGGCGGGATACGGTCCGTCAGATCCACCGCCAATGAGCCTTGGGGTTCGATTGATCGATACCGACGATAGCGCACGGGTTCGCGAGGTTGCCGAGTCTTCCATCGTTGATGAGATGAAGATGCGGTTGAGGACCCAGTGTTGGTACGGTATCGTGACGCAGCCTCTTCGGGAGGAGAAAAGTCTATTCGGTAGCGCGACGGTGCCGAGATTCGAGGGCCGGTTGTGTGTTCCCGACGTGTCAGACTTCGCCCAGATTCTCGGGAGGCACACGTTGCTCGATATTCTATTCATCCGGTCGCACCAAGACGTACCATGACCTCGATGTTTGTATTGGTGGATGGCCCGAAGAGGACGTGGCGTGTTTTGTCGCACAAAGGTCCTAATTGCCGCAGTTAAGGTCGAGCACCGTGAGGCCCAGCCGATTATTGCGATCGAGATTCCGATTTGGAAGTGGGAGATGATCAACATGGACTTTGTTACGGTTACCTCGTACTGAGGAAGTACGACTCCATCCGGTTATTGTTGACAGTCGACGAAATCAGCCCATTTCCTTCCGCCAGACGACGCTGGTGAGGATTATGCCGCATTGTACATCGAGAGATTGTGAGACCGCACGGTGTCCCAAAGGTCGATTATTTCGATAGGAGCCTATTTACGGCTAACTTCTGAGGTCTTTCCGTATGGTTTGGGGACACAGTGAGTCTCGTGACAATATTTCATCCTCGGGATCGACGGGCAGCAGAGCGCATTATCCGCATACACTCGAGGATATGCCGCGAGCTCGCGTGATTGATTTCAGTGGTAGTTGGGAGGACCATTTGCCTCTTGTGGAGTTTGCTTATAATAACAGCTACCATTCCAGTATACAGATGGCGCCATACGAGGCTTTATATGGGCGGAAATGTAGATTGCCGATTGGTTGGTTCGACGTGGTATGCGATTAGTTGGCCTGCACTTGGTACAGGGTCGTGGATAAGGTGAAGCTTATCCAGAGAGATAGCGCAGCTCAGCCTGAGGTCATATGCGGATAATCGGCGTCGGCATTTGGAGTTTCAGGTAGACGATTGGGTCTTCTTGAATGTGTCACCCATGAAGGGTGTGATGAGATTCGGTAAGAAGGGGAAACTCAGCCCAAGGTACATTGGGCCCTACCAGATCGTTCGTAGAGTGGGCAAGGTTGCCTACGAGTTGGATCTGCCATCAGAGTTAGAGGCGGTACATCCGGTCTTCCATGTTTCTATGTTGCGGAAGTGTATCGGTGATCCAGCGAGAGTTTTTCCTACTAGTGAGGTCCAGGTAACAGAGGGGTTATCGTATGAGGAGAGTCCCATAGCGATACTCGATCGCCATGTCAGCGATCATGACCAAGGATGTAGCTTCCGTCAAAGTCCTGTGGAGGAATGATAACCGAGAGGAGATGACTTGGGAGGCGGAGGAGGACATGTTGAGGAAGTATCCTCACTTATTTCCTATACCTTCAGGTAATTCATCTTCCCTTACTTGTCAAGCTTTAATTGAAGTATCTCTTTTGCTTAAATGATATTATGTGGCCATGTGTGGCATTTTTGGTATGTCAGGGTTGTGAAAGGAACTATGTCGCTAATTAAGTTTGACTCCGAAAGAACATTCGGGGACGAATGTTTCTAAGGGGGGAAGAATGTTACACCCCGTAATTACAGGACATGTCTTAAGAACGTAAGTAAGAACTCACAAATGTTAAGATTTGAGACTTGTAAAAAAATTTATCGAAAATTATGGAATTGTCGGAAAATATATTATTGTGACGAATGGGAGGGCGACACGTGTCACCCCCCTTATGTGATGCCTTGGTCGAAATGTGCAAGGGCAAGAGGGTCATTGGACCTTTGTTGTAAGACAAGTCTTGCACCATGTGT
This sequence comes from Przewalskia tangutica, assembly GCA_029844215.1. Taxonomy (NCBI): domain Eukaryota; kingdom Viridiplantae; phylum Streptophyta; class Magnoliopsida; order Solanales; family Solanaceae; genus Przewalskia; species Przewalskia tangutica. The sequence continues at coordinate 107,322,646 of CM056720.1, read as the reverse complement.
AGCATGAGAAATTTGACTAAGTCAAAAGGTCAATAAGTCTTGATATTTTGTAAGACCACATCCAAGCCTCACATTTGTTTATATCTTGACCATCCAATTCACTATATAATACTAGTAGCAAGAGAGGACTTAACACTTAGAAAAAATTGCACAAAAATTGAAGAACATAGGCATGTTGCTCTCGGGTTCCACACAAAAAAAAGAAGAAATTTTTTGTTTCTTGTCCATTTGATTCCACACTTTAAACCAAGGGTCTTAGGTGTATTGTAAACACATCTCAATAGAAAAATCTTGGAAAAAGGTTGTTTGCGGGTTAGTCGCAAAACGAAAACCTAATGGTCTTTCTAGGTTTTGTTTGGAGTTTTGAAGGATAATTGTTGGTGTTGTTCTAAGGGTCTCAACAAGCGGATTGAAGTATCTTGGAGAGGCTCTAAACTACTAGGAGCGACTTCGGATTTGGAATTGGATTAAAAATCGTTAAGGTTGACATACTACGGGCAGGACTTTGTACTTGGCAAGTGGTTTGACCCGACGAGGTATGTAGAACTTTTTCCTATCTTTTGAGCATGACTAGTTTCGCATATATAGTACGGTAGACGTACAAGACTTTGACATTCCTTACTAGTCTTATAAAATGCCAAGTCGGGTGAGTTAGGAAGTTAACTCACTTCTTTGAAAATATTAAGGATGTCTTAAGTCTTAGTAAAGTTAAGGGACTTGAAGGGATTTAAAGTATATGATACTTGTGTCGTTTTAATCGTATAAGTCCCTTGGATAGGAAAATGTACTTGACTAAGGTATAAAGTGAATATAACGACTTTATGGGAAGTTGGTTATATTGACTTTATGCAAAGGTAAATGGCTTGTGTTAATGAAAGGCAAATTGATTTTAAGGTATCAATTGCCTAAAGTTTTAATAAAAAAAAGAAGTCACTACCTAACTTAAATTCTAAAGGTATTGTGACTTGCCTTGAAATGTAATTTGGACTTGATGCTATGGTTAATAGTGTCGTGGAAGCTTTCTTTTAAAAAGAGTCATTTGTTTTAAAGAGTAGAAGTACGTAGTACTTTGGGTTAAATTCCCGGATTCTTATAAAAGACATATAAGTGCCTTAAGTAAACTAAAATGAGCATAGATGGAAAAGACTAATAAGAAGTTAGGGGGAATTCTAACTTGCTTATCTGTTATATGATGGCCGGTTTTGAGACAGGGTAAGAGTATCGGTGAGGGGCAGGCCCCCAAGACGCTATACCGCCTTCTCCAGGATAAGAGTATAAATGAGGATTAAGCCCCCAAGACGTTATACCACCTGCGTTACTATCTTCTTCAGGGTAAGAGTATAAATGAGGGGCAAACCCCCAAGACGTTATACCACCTGCTTCAGGGTAAGAGTATAAATGAGGGGTAGGAACCCCAAGACGTTATACCACCTGTTTTTATGGGTTCGCTACCCATGATATGATCGGAGATCGCTATTGTGATGTTATGCGATTCTCTTGATGTACTCTCATTGTTAGTAAGGCACCGTAATCGTAATTTTGTTATCATACATGTCTCAGACTTTCTTTAAACTTATGTTGTAATTACAGATTTTCCGCTTTACATACTTAGTACATATTGTGTACTGACCCCCTTCCTTGGGGGCTGCGTTCATGCCGCAGGGAAGGGTAAGCAGGTGGCAGATCCTAACTCTTAGGATCGCTTATCAGACGTCGGAAGCTCCATTCTCCGGAGGCTTGTCTTTCTTTTGGTACAGTTTTTCCCTGATGTTGTAGATGTATGTACATTCGTGGTATGGCCCCGTCCCACCACGCTTGTTATTCCTAGAGGTCCAGATTCACATATGTGGTTGACTATAAGAATGAGTTGTAAAGTTATACTTTGACTTTGTTTATATTATGGAAGGCGGCCTTATCGCCAGCTCGTGTTGTTATATTGTTTACACATGTGTTTATGTTGTGTATGTTCCGCTGCTATTCTCTGATGTATACCTGAACGGGGTGCCCAGGTAGGGCACCAGTCGCGGCCCGGGGTCGGGTCGTGACACAACAATTCGGGTTTCAACCCCAAAATACTACATACTTTCATTCTTTCAAAAAGTCCCTTTTTTTACGTAAAAGCCATATGATACTATCACTCGTAGTATCAAACACATTTTCTTTTCAAACCAAATTACTACACCTTTCAGAAAATCCTTACAAAACTTTTAAAATCAAGTACTCTATACTTTTTAAACCAAGTGCTTTATAGTTTTTAAGACAATATCAAGTATACTTTTAAAACCCCGTAAATTACTCTTTTTAAAACAAGTAACCCATAGTTAAATCAAGTTACTTCTCCTTTTCCAAAATCAAGCCGTTTATAAGTAAAGTCTCTTATTTTAACTTCATAAAGTCGTTATAACTAACTTCCCATAAAGCTATTATAACACTTTATGTTTTAAATAAACCAAATTCATTTCACACTCGTACGTCTACCGTACTATATAGTTTACAACAAATCATGCTCAAGAGTATAGGAAGAATCACATACCTTCTGGCTTAATCCACAAGCCAAGTCGAGTATGCCGCGCGTAGAAAATCCACCTATAATAACCACAATATATCTATCAACCTCTCGTTCTCTTCGTAGCATATTCTAAGTAAATAGTTCCTTATTCTACGGAAAATTCGGCAGCACCTCCCCCCCACCCCACAATCACATAAATAACCTCCCCTAACAAGGCTTGTTACCAAGCCAACAACTTCGAGGGGATTACACGTCTAACCAGACGTGTGCAATTCTGCCTCATAATAATACTACACAAGTCTACTGTAAATACAGTCCAAATGTAAATACAATTTAGTTCTTTTATAAACAACCTTCCAATATATCTTATACTCAGTTCTAAATTACTACAATATGTAATATCCAATTACAATAGGGGGACATAGATCATTACCTCGACAAGCCCAAAATTATCCAAGTTTTTAAGTCGATCCCGAGCAACGTTTAGCTCCAATTCCTTACGCTCCAACCCGCTCCAAGCAACCCTTAGAATTTTCTAAACAACTTCTCTTAACACTTCAACTCCAAAAAGTGAAGAACACTTAGGCTTTAAATGTGGCTAGTTTTGGCCAAGGCGAGGTTCTTAGGCTAGGGGTGTGAAATCTTTTCTAACTCTTGGTTACTAATCATCCTAATACTCTAAGGAAGAACACTTAAAACTTTAAGAATTTTTGGACAACTTTTGGTCAAGGGGGAGGGCTAATTGCCGAGAACAACAAGGAGAGGGAATGGAGTATTTCAAGACTTGGAAACTCTCAAGTGTGGATGAAGAAGTCTTGCATTAAGGGGGTATTTATAGGCCAATCAATGGCCAAGATCAAAGCAAGTGTGAGGTCTAGATTTGGCCATGTGTGTGTGGGTCCCACTTATCTATCTACTACACAAAATATCTTCAAGACTTTGACCAAATGTTTTACTCCTTTAAAATGCCAAAAACGTGCCAATCTTTGTCCACCAATTCGTCCAACATGTTCCACCTAAGGGTGACACATGTCTCCCTCCTATTGGTCCAAAATATTTCATCTTCCGAAAATATCCGTAATGCCAAAAATCCGAAAATAAAGTGGGCCCCACAAACCCTAAATTCCTCCTGTGGGCCCCACGTGACTAATTCCGGAAATATAAATCCAAAATTCTAAAATAATCCCAGAAGCCCGAATACCAATCGGGAATCAATTCCCATTAACGAACCTTTTCCTTCACAAAGGCGAAAACTTTTCCGTCGAAAAATCACATCTTTCTTCCTTTCCAATTTTAGGTATGCGTATTTTTCGTACGTACGTCCTCACATACATACCCTGGAACTACGGGGTGTAACATTCTTCCCCCCTTAGAAACATTTGTCCCGAATGTTCCTTCTAAGTCTCCAAACACGCATGCGCCGGTATAGTCTCCACTACTACACTTACAAAACTGATCATGCCACCAATGGCCAGAATATAACATGCGCGCAAAACTCAAATCCAAGGCAATGAGGAATCACCTCTAACATCACAAAAAAACTCCCACCCATGGTCTAAAGGATACTCCCTTCGCATCTTCACCTCACAAGAGAAATGATCACTACCGTCCTCTTAACACATGTTCGCTTCCTTTCTTACTCGTTGTACCCTTCTCGTACCCGAACTCTCTATAGTACACGTTCCACACTTCGATTACCTCTTCATTTCCACAATCTTGGAGTTACTACCTCAACTTGGTCATCATTCACCGGAACACTGATGGATCTCGATACTCTTGAAACATAGCAATATGGAAGACCGGACGCATCGCTTCCTAAGTCGGACGGCGGTGCTACCCTATAGGCAACCCGCCTATTCTACAACAATCAAATGCCCAAAGTACCTCGGGTAAGTTTTCCTCGCTTTCCAAATCTCGTCACCGCCAGGTGGTACCTTGAAGAACCACCACAACCTAAACTCCAAGTGTCGACGCCGATTATCCGCGACTTACTGACTCGAGTCGCTAATAACCTCTTACGGATAAGCTTCACCTTATCCACATCCCGCGAATCAAGTATGGACCAACTATCTCAACCTTGCCAACATCGAACCAATCGGCCAAGAACCTACACTTCCGCCATACAAGGCTTCATAAGGCGTCATACGAATCTGAAATGGTAGCTATTATAATACTCGCCAACCGTAGGCAAATAATCCTCACGGCTACCGCGAAATCAAAACACCGCCCGTAACCTATCCTCAACTCCTTGAGGCCATTCCCGGCCTTCACGATCTGGTTCAGTCGAACACATCCACGAACTCATATGATGGTTACCTAAACTTGGGCCTAGCACCGTGACCTACCACTGGCGGAAAACCTCGAACCGACCCTTTCACTCCGGGCTGCGGGTTGACCCGCAATATGGCCTCAACCCGACCCACCGTCGCGCCAAACTCTCTCGTTCCCCGATCCGGAATAATCTTACTAATTCACGTCATGAAAGTTAACACTTCCATCTCACACTACCCATGGAATCATCCCACAATATATATCACGCATACCAAGTACTTCGACAAAGACTAACTGTAAAATCTTTTACTCAAGATGGCCTTACATCTAAGGTCTCAACTATTACCATATTCTAAGGCTCACAATTTCCCTGCCACTAAACTTACCTTTTCAACTAACCAGGTTCTCTAAATCACCATTTTACACAGTGCTATCCAAACATAACACTTAACCTAAAATCATCATATCACGAATAAAAAAAAATCTCTAGAGGGTTAAGGATATACCTGCAATCAAATAGGTGGTTCTAAGGACCGCTAGAACTGGGAACTTCCACCACGACCCCTGCCATGTCCTGCCGGTGTATGAACATCCTGCCTAGCTATCGAAGGCGAAGAACCCGCAACTGATCCCGAAGGCCGAGTATCTACATCCGAGCTACCCCCGGTCGGATAATTTCTCGCAAAATGTCCTTGCTGGCCGCATGTAAAACAAGCCCTCTGAATACCGTGACACTCCCCCGCATGGGGTTTACCACACTGGCCACACCGAGGTCGGGGTGGCTTCATCTGGCCAGCACCCCAACTCCCTCGAAAACCTGAACCCTTGGAGCCCTGACCTGCTCCTAAATACCCTGGAAGCCCTGAAGACTGTAGAGGACCACTCTGTACTGGCGGAGGCGTATAACTAGTCTGTTGCTGAGGCGGTCCGCCCTGAAAGTCACCAAAGGACCTGCTGTCACGGCCTTCTGCTGGTATTGGTCAATCCGTCGGCCTCTCCGTTCCTCACACCCGAGTGCATACGCCTGTATGCGGGCAATGTCCATGCCCGGCTGAAGAGCTACACCCGAGCAAGACTCTGCCAAGTAGTCATCAAGCCCTGTGACGTAGCGATGCACTCTGTCCTCCATATCTGCTACCAACGCGGGGACATACCGAGCCAACGAGTCGAACTCCACGTTGTACTCCCGAACCGTACGCCCTCTCTGCCTCGTAAATTTGTCGGCCGTGGTCTCTCATCTGTGGAGGCAAGAAATGGTCGAAATGCCTCCGAGAACTCGTCCCAAATAGCTGGAGGCGCATGCTCACCCCGGGACAGCTCCCATGAATCAAACCAGTCGACTGCAGTATCACGCAGCCGATGCGAACCTAGGACCACTGACTCGGTCTCCGAAGCCTTGATCACTCTCATGATCCGCTGTAACTGTCGGATGAACTCCTGCGGATCATCCTCAGGCCTCGACCCATAGAACTCTGGCGGGCTACAACTCAGAAAATCCCGTAGCCTCAAACTATCCGATCTCGGGTGAACCACGGGTGCTACTGGAACTGCTGCATCCAGCCTATCCTCATGTCTGGCCACGATCCTGGCTAGTAACTGGGCCATCTCCCTGTAACCCATCTCCTCTGCTGGGGGCTCAGGTACCGTGGTCTCAGTAGCCACTTCTGCGGCTCTAAACTCTGCTGGGGTTGGCGGCGCCGCAAAACTCGCCGTCTGAAGCACTATCTCAGGTAATGACCGGGCCTGCGCCCTCGTACTCCTCTGTGTCCTACTAGCAGCTCCCTCGGCTGCCTTGCCCTTCTGGGCCCGGGTTGCCTTGCGTGGAGGCATAACTGGTAAAAACGAAATACGTCAGAGGGGTCCAACTTATAACACAGCTCTAAGGCACGATCTCAGAATGAGAAGAATGGAAACCAATCCTAAATATCCTGCAGCCTCCTGATTATTGGTGTGGTGCACAACACACCGATAATCAAGACTCTACTAGATACGGTCTGTAGACACTTTCCGAGGACTAACTGCTCTGATACCACTTTTGTCACGACCCGACCTCGGGCAGTGGATCGTGCCTACCCCGCACCCTAGTGATACAACATCGAGAAAATCACGGAAACCAAAACCTAAACAGAAACAAGATACAAGATAAGAAAAGCAGTTAACCAAAACGGTCACCTTCATGTATATACAATATAACCGACGATTACAATCCTTTACAAACCACACAACAAGATTACGGACCTCTAAGAATGTAACAACAACTATGATGGGGACAGGGGCCCGCCATACCACGAATGTACAAGTACTCTACAGATGTGAGACTATACTAAAAGATGAGCCTCGAGAAACGGAGCTTCCAACGCTGAATGCGATCCTATGAGCGAGGATCAACAATCGTGTACTCTACTGCGGCATGAACGGCCCCGGAAGGAGGTCGCATAACAGTACCAAGTATGTGAAATCGAAAATCAGAATGAAATCACATTTCATCATTTTATAAAATCATTTCGCAATAAGTAAATAATTATGTCAAGTAAGGGACGATATCTCAAAATAATCACTCACATAACTATGGGTCTCACGCCCATAATATCAATCATGCGTGGAACCCATTCTCATCACGGCAGCATATGATGTAAAACAACACCCGTATGTGAACTGAACACTAGACTGCTGCGTCATCAAACCGAAAGGTCCAAGTAGATTAGCAAACTACAAGATCTGAAGTCTAGTCATAAAACTTCAAGGCCAAGGTACGGAAGCAAACTACCAAATCCAAACCAGCCACGCAAGGCGAGGCAAGTATCTAAAGCTAGCGTCTAATAGCCTACCGTCTCACGAGATATGGCCGTGGCAAGTATCTTAAGCTATCTACCGTGAGCTGCGATACACGAGAAATGACCGGACAAGTATCTAAAGTGTGCACGTAACCATGTACAAATCAAGCCCGTGATTGTTCGTCACCGCGGCAAGCTTCATGGATTAGCGGTCCATGGACTAATAACATAACCCGGGGATTTAACCCCTCACAATGACCGCATGCCCCGGCATCTTACCTCGGTATAAGCATGTCCATGAAACCATCCTACTGGACGCATACCCGTGGGCCACCCATCGTGTCAGTATGTCCAAAGGAAATAACAAGATAATACTCAAAGTGGACGCATAATCGTGGGCCACCCATCGTGTCAGTATGTCCAAAAGAAATAACCAGATAATACTCAAAGTGGACACATAACCGTGGACCATCCAACGCGTCAGTATGTCCAACAATCAATCAAATAGCCGGCCCTCCACCGAGAGACACGGTAGCACAAAATCAAACACTTGCACCACAACAAAGTTATCACCACAAGCATAGGCAAGTTTAAGGTACTTTTATTTTATGTCAACAATTCGGGTTTCAACCCCAAAATACTACATACTTTCATTCTTTCAAAATGACCTCTTTTTTACGTAAAAGCCATACGATACTATCACTCGTAGTATCAAACACATTTTCTTTTCAAACCAAATTACTACACCTTTCAGAAAATCCTTACAAAACTTTTAAAATCAAGTACTCTATACTTTTTAAACCAAGTGCTTTATAGTTTTTAAGACAATATCAAGTATACTTTTAAAACCAGTAAATTACTCTTTCAAAACAAGTAACCCATACTTAAATCAAGTTACTTCTCCTTTTCCAAAATCAAGCCGTTTATAAGTAAAGTCTCTTATTTTAACTTCATAAAGTCGTTATAACTAACTTCCCATAAAGCTATTATAACACTTTATGTTTTAAATTAACCAAATTCATTTCACACTCGTACTTCTACCGTACTATATAGTTTACAACAAATCATGCTCAAGAGTATAGGAAGAATCACATACCTCTTGACAATCCACAAGCCAAGTCGAGTATGCCGCGCGTAAAAAATCCACCTATAATAACCACAATATATCTATCAACCTCTCGTTCTCTTCGTAGCATATTCTAAGTAAATAGTTCCTTATTCTACGGAAAATTCGGCAGCACCTCCCCCCCCGCAATCACATAAATAACCTCCCCTATCAAGGCTTGTTACCAAGCCAACAACTCCGAGGGGATTACACGTCTAACCAGACGTGTGCAATTCTTCCTCATAATAATACTACACAAGTCTACTGTAAATACAGTCCAAATGTAAATATAGTTTAGTTCTTTTATAAACAACCTTCCAATATATCTTATACTCAGTTCTAAATTACTACAATATGTAATATCCAATTACATTATGGGGACATAGATCATTACCTCGACAAGCCCAAAATTATCCAAGTTTTTAAGTCGATCCTGAGCAACGTTTAGCTCCAATTCCTTACGCTCCAACCCTCTCCAAGAAACCCTTAGAAGTTTCTAAACAGCTTCTCTTAACACTTCAACTCCAAAAAGTGAAGAACACTTAGGCTTTAAATGTGGCTAGTTTCGGCCAAGGGGAGGTTCTTAGGCTAGGGGTGTGAAATCTTTTCTAACTCTTGGTTACTAATCTTCCTAATACTCTAAGGAAGAACACTTAAAACTTTAAGAATTTTTGGACAACTTTTGGTCAAGGGGGAGGGCTAATTGCTGAGAACAACAAGGAGAGGGGAGGGAGTATTTCAAGACTTGGAAACTCTCAAGTGTGGATGAAGAAGTCTTGCATTAAGGGGGTATTTATAGGCCAATCAATGGTCCAGATCAAAGCAAGTGTGTGGTCTAGATTTGGCCATGTGTGTGTGGGTCCCACTTATCTATCTACTACACAAAATATCTTTAAGACTTTGACCAAATGTTTTACTCCTTTAAAATGCCAAAAACGTGCCCATCTTTGTCCACCAATTCGTCCAACATGTGCCACCTAAGGGTGACACATGTCGCCCTCCTATTGGTCCAAAATATTTCATCTTCCGAAAATATCCGTAATGCCAAAAATCCGAAAATAAAGTGGGCCCCACAAACCCTAAATTCCTCCTGTGGGCCCCACGTGACCAATTCCGGAAATATAAATCCAAAATTCTAAAATAATCCCGGAAGCCCGAATACCAAATCCGGGAATCCAATTCCCATTAACGAACCTTTTTCCTTCACAAAAGCCGGAAACTTTTCCGTCGAAAAATCATATCTTTCTTCCTTTCCAATTTTCGTGTCGTATTTTCATACGTACGTCCTCACATACATATCCTGGAACTATGGGGTGTAACACACGTGTCGCCATTCCATTCGTCCATAAAATATCGAAACCCTCGTGGGCCCCAAAAAACGTAAAATTTCTCGGGTGGGCCCTACGTGACCAAATCCGTAAATAAATTTCCACAATGATAATAAATTTCATACTCCTCAAATAATGCATCTTGAGAATCTAATTCTCATAAACGAACATTTATCCTTTCCGAAGTTCGGAAGATTTTTCCTTCGGAAAAACAATTCTTTCTTTCGTACCAATTTTCAAGTCTTGTGTTCTCGCGTCTATTCTCTTATACATGTACTGGAATTACGGGGTGTAACATTCTTCCCCCCTTAGAAACATTCGTCCCCGAATGTTCTTACTCGGTTTTCAAGCTATACAAACTCCGACATAGTGTCCTTACTATGACTATCACTCAACACTCCACAAGACCAACGATGCCACACATGGCCACCATATATCATATGTATACTTAGCAATGGACCTTCCATCCGCGGTCCCTTCTCACAAAACTCTAAGGTTATAGTCTTCAAAAACGGGATCTTTAGAGGTTCCTTTCTTTTTCCGGTATAAAGGGATGGCCCTGTCGTATTCTAAGTCATGGGACTAACACTATCTGAACCCTTCAGTCGGACTCCCACTCAGCTAACTGGTGTTTTCCCCCGTTCTACTTCCCTTCTCTGTCTCACTTAGTCAAATTACTAGTTGGGGCATAATCCTATAATCTGCCTAGCTTAGTTTACCAACCGGTGTAAACTCTAATACTAGTAGCATCTAAATCACGAGAACCTATGGACAGTATTACTGAACCCAAGGCGTGTGTATCATCACAATTAACTTCCACTCATGGCCTAAAAGGATTCTCTTTACGCACCTTCATTACTCATAACTATAACCATTTAGTTCTTTTAACCCTTGTCCCTTCCTTTTCTTACTTGTCGTACTTTTCTCGTACTCCCAAACTTATTTTAGTACACGTACACAATTTCAAATATTGTTTATGTTCTCCAATCCTTGGAGTTACTATCCAAACTTGGTCGTTATGCTGCTTGAATTTCCGTTAAGGCTCTTCTCGGCCCTCACGACCTGGTTCTGGTGGAACGCGTCCACGAACTCGTACAACGATTAACTAGACTTGGGCCTCGCATCCTCGTGACCCTATCACATTATGGGACCATTTCCAATAGGCACCACTTCATTCCATGCTACCAGTTGACCCGAATTTGGTCCACAACCCGATCCATCGTCACACTTAACTTCTCATTCTTAGTCTGAAATAAATTTCTCTCCTATCTCAAGGTACTTCTCACCCTATCCTCCCATTCACTAGAGGTTCGTCACCTGGGCCGAAGTATTTCTACTGTAAATCCTCCACTATCGGTCTTACACTATTATGGGGTAATTACAACTTGCGAACCTACACAACTATAGTCTCAGTTCACCTTATCATTCTTATCAACATTCTTCACTCTTCACCTTACTAATCAAAGTATCTCTACTTCTGGTGGTGCTATCAATTTACAACTACTAGTAACAAAGGGAAATATATATGCTAGGGCAGAATCTGAATCTATCAATGCATGTATGATTCAAAAGAATCGAAATATACCTGTAACCCCATGCGATGTTGCCTCTTGATCCTGCCCAGTAGCCACGTCATCTATGCGGTTCGAAGGACCGCCAGAACTATAAACTCCACCCTGACCTCTACCACGGCTGACTGACATCTGAATACCCCACCCAGGAGGGCGCACAGCTGTAGAGGAAAAGGAACCAACCACCGGCCTCATAGGCTGAGCCACTACACCAGTGCTCCTTCTAAAAGGACATTCCCACTGCTTATGGCTCGGACGGTCACAATAATAACAAACACCTGTACCAAAACGACATTTCCCCATATGTCGCTTACTACATCGGAAACACTGAGGAATAAGTGGCATCGACTGAGAAAATCCTCTGCTCCTCTGAAAACCTCGAACCGGCTCCTAAATACCTTGTGGGGTCCAATCTCCTACCTGTGAGCTGTGGGGGTATGTCCTGGGTAGGCTGGGACAAATATCTCACTCGCTGCTGAGGCTGCTCGTCCAAACACTCAACGGGATAACCAACTCGTCTAGCCCTCTTAAGCTGATTTCCGCGTTGGCCCTTTACCCTCTGTACACCTATCTGTACTGGCCGAATAACCTCCTGCTGATGAAACTGTATCACTGCTATCTTGGTCAATAACATAACTACTTCCCTTATGACCCTATAGTCTTCCCTAGCGAGAAGCTGGGGCTCAGTCTTTGGGGCCTCAAAACTCGCGCAGAAGAACTTCACCGATCGCGGCCTGATATCCAGTACCACAGGCGTAGGCCCTATCAACTCTCTGAGTCCGGTAGCTCTGCTTCTTGTTATGTCATACAAGCATTGTTGCCCTCCTTGGAGGTATAGCTGTAACACAAAAATACGTCAGAGAGGGATTATCTTAATAACACAGCTCTATGGCACGATCTCAGAGTGAGAAAAATAGAAACCAAATCCTAAATGTCCTGTAGCCTCCTGTTTATGGGTGTGGCGGGCAACACACCGATAATCAAGACTCTACTAGACACGGTCTATAGACATTCCGAGGACTGACTGCTCTGATACCACTGTCGCGGCCGAACCGGGCGTGTTGGTGCCCTACCAGGGCACCCTTCTACCTAAACGTCATAAGTAAACCGCGAAACTAAATAATACCTCATTTTTTTAAACCAACGAACATGCAAAGGTGTCACGACCTGATCCCGGGCGTGATCGTGCCTTACCCGCACCAGTAGGCATCTTTGTTATACCCGTATTTCAGTAATATGTGACGTCATAGAAAGTTTGAGCCTTAAAGTTAGGCAAGTTTCTAAATATTTGTGCACAACACCCGATTAGAATCGTTTTTCGACGAAACGTTTTACAGAACTTGCGAAGGGAAAATTCCGGCTATGTCATTTGCGATTTTTGCGGATTTTTCCGGGAGACGAAACATTTTGGACCAACGAGAGGGTGACACTTGTCACACTCAAGTGGACGCCTAAGGGGCGGTTTGGCCTTGGCCGATTGGTGCCTTGTTTTGGCCTTGTTTTGTGCCTTACTTTGTGCCATGTTTGGTGCCTTGTTTTGTGCCTTGTTTTGGGGTGTAGGTTTAGGGTGCACTTGGCTTGATCTTGGCCTTACACTTGCCTTGCACTTGGCTTGATCAAGGCCATTAGTTTCCCTATAAATACCCCTCCCTTGTGGAAGACTTCTTCATCCTAAATTTCACTAAGTCTTGAAATCCTCCTCCCTCTTGTGTTGTGTTCTCGTCAAGAGGTCTCCCCCCTTGAGAAGGCTTTGGCAAGAGGCCTCCTCCCCTTTGTAGTGTCTGGCAGGGGTACCCCTAGCCTAGTTGTTTCGTATAATACACCCCTCTTGGTAGAAATACTCTCCAGTATTGTTATAATGCCCAAAATACCTTAGCCTTTACCTTGTAGTATTCCAAAAGTTACCTCTATCGTAGAGCAGGAAATACTACCTTTTGTCCTTTAGTCTCAAACCGAAACCCTAAGGAAATCTTCATAGTTAGTTGAAGTATTTAAGTAGAAGTTGGTTAGAACTTAAGGGTTGTTTGGAGGCGGATTGGAGCGCACGGAGTAGGAGCTAAACCTTGCTCAGGATCGACAGTATAACTTGGATAATTTTGGGCTTATCGAGGTAAATATTCTTGTCCCCTTATTGTAATTGGAAATTACATGTTGTATGATTATATAGTTGAGGTATACTATATATAGAACTGAACATAGCTTTGCGGCAATGTCTTTTGACTTAAGCCTGAATATAAAGAAAGCTGAACAGTAATTACATAGGTGTATTACGGAGACTTGTGGTATTCTTGTATAGTAGAATTGTATACGTCGGTTAGGCGTATAACCCCCTGGTTGGCTTGGTAGCCGCCTCGATAGAGGAGGAGATTCTGCGGTTGCGGGGAGGTCTTTGCGAATTTTGCGTAGAATATGGAACGTGCGGTTAGAAGTTAATAGACGTTTGTGGCCTTATAGGTGGAAGTACTACGAGTAGCGTATTCTACTTGAAGAGTGGAAACGGCTAGCCGATTCTGATCTTGTGGAGCATTTTGCTTATTGCCGATAATCGTCGCGAGGTATGTGAACCTCTTCCTATCCTTCTAGCATGATTCTTTGTAGACTATGTAGTACGGTGAGCGTCATGTGCTAAATGAGTTGGTTGGTTTAAAACATAGGGTGTTATAATAGCTTATGGGAAGTTAGTTATAACGACTACATGTAGGTAAGATTGGTTTATTGATTGTAGAAGTTAAGAGACTTGATCTTGAAAGATAAGAGACTTAACTTGTTTTACTTGGTAATTAACATTTTGTTAAAAGGGTTGTGAAACCTCATTCGCGAGTAATGAGTACTTGGTTTTAAAAAGAATAATGTTTACTGATTTTGGAAATGAGAATAAGTGTCGAACAAATCACAGCAGCGCTAATAAAGGAAAGTGTATTGACAAATAACAAATTGTTATTAAAACCAGTAGAAACCTCCATCTGCATAGAATCTAAGATAAGACAAAATTGTATTACATTTCCTAGATCATGGCTGCTGTAACAAGATTGTTGTAAACAAGAATAAACGGCTCACGTATAAGACATATGTTACTCAATTGTTTTAAAAGAGATTAAGACTATGAGTTATGAAACCTTTCTAAAATGAGAAACTTGAGCATTTGAAATTAGGCAAACTTGAACGTTTGGAAAATAATGTTGTTACTTGATTTTACAAAGGGAAGTATTTTGGTTTACTTAAAAAGATAGTCACTCTAGTTTTATACTACGGGTATTATGTGACTTTTGTGAAAGGAAATGATCCTTTAAAAAGAGTTAATGTATGTAGTACTTTGGGGTTAAAACCCGGAATTGTTGTAATAAAATATAAGTCTATGAATTTGTTGAACTTGCCTATGCTTGTTGTGATAGCCTTTGTTGTGCAAGTATTGTATCTCTGTGTTACCGCGCCTCTCGTTGGAGGGCCGGCTATCTGGTTGAGAAGTTACTTGGACGTGCCGGCAGTGACGGAGAATTCCGCAATGCGCTCGCGGTGATAGTGTTATTTTGCTAATCGCTTTGGACATACCGACCACGATCGTGGCGCGCGGGTATGGTTCCATTTTGATTCTTTGTCTAGTTGTTTCCTTTTGGGCATCGATACCGACGATCGTGGCGCCGCGGGTATGGTTCCATTTGGATTGATGTCTTGTTATTGGCTTGGACATACTGACACGATGCGTGGCGCACGGGTATGGTTCCATTTTGATTGTTATCTTGTTATTCGCTTTGGACATACTGACACGATGGGTGGCCCACGAGTATGCTTCCATTTCGATTGTTATCTGGATATTTCCTTTGGACATACTGAAACGATGCGTGGCGCGGGTATCTTCCATTAGGATGGTTCCATGGCCATGCTTATCTGAGGTGAGATCTTGGGGCATGCGGCCGTTGTCGGAGTTAAATTCGGGTTATATTTGAGTGATGACCTTGAGCGTGAGTCACGACTTGACATAGCTGCTTTTATGTTGTGATCGTAGTTTTGTTATCATACATGTCTCCTGTTTTTATATAGATATGATTTCATTTCTGATATTTTCGTTTTCACATACTTGGTACTGTTATCGACCTCGCCCGAAGGCTGCGTTATCTGCCGCGGTAGAGGTACACAGTGTTGATCCTCGCTCTTAGGGTCACGATTCAGCGTTGGGAAGCTCCGTTTCTCGGAGGCTTATCTTTGGTATGTTACCACGAGTTGTAGGTTCTTATCTGATCGTGGTATGGCGGGGCCCCGTCCGTCATGTTGTATAAAAACTCTTAAGTGCAGTAATCTTGTTGTGGCGGGGTTTGTAAAAGGATTAAATTGTTCGTTTTGAAAGGGTTGTTTATATATATTTTATTGGAAGGTAACAGCTTGGTTGCTTTGTTTATGATCATATATCTTGTTTCTTGTTTAAGTTTTATTTTTGGTTTTCTCGATGTTGTATCACTAGGGTGCCGGGTAAGGCACGATCCACGGGCGGGTTGGTCGTGACAAAAGTGGTATCGAGCGATTAATCCTCGTAAAGTGTCTACTGATCGTGTCTAGTACGTCTTGATTATCGTGTGTTGTGCACCACATCTATAATCGTGAGGCTATAGGACATTTAGGATTGGTTTCCATTCTTCTCATTCCGAGATCGTGCCTTAGAGTTGTGTTGTAAGTTGGACCCTCCGACGTATCTCGTTTTTACGATTATGCCTCGCGCGCAAGCAGCGAGCCTGAAGGGCAAGGCAGAGGGTGCTTGCTAGTGAGATCTGAGAGAAGTGCGAGCGAGCGTCGATCACTGAGATTATTCTTGACGGCGAGTTTCGCGCCGCCCGACCCAGCGAGTTTGGAGCGCGGCGGTGGCTGCTGAGACCCACGATACTGAGCCTCGATCCACGGCTGGAAGCGGATGAGATAAGTACAAGGAGATGGCCCGATTCTTTGGCGGTCGTGGCAGATATGAGGATAATTTGAATCACTGCGATTCGATTCGATAGCACCGATGGTTCACCCCGCGAATAGTTTGAGGCTACGGGACTTTCGAGTTGTAGCCGTCGAGTTTTATGGGTCGAGGCACGAGGATGATCCGCGAGGAGTTCATCAAGCGATTCTGGTCGTAGAGTGATCAAGGCGGAGACCGAGTCGGTGGTCTTAGGTTCGCGTCGGTGCGTGATCCGCTGATCGGTGGTTTGATCGTGGGAGTTGTCGGGAGAGCATGCGCTTCCAGCGATATGGGGCAGTTCTCGAGGCCTTCCCGCTCACTTCTTGCCTCCGCGGATGAGGAGAACGCGGCTAAACGATTATGATGCTTAGACGAGAGAGGTGTGCGGTTGAGTATAACGTGGAGTTTGACTCGTTGGCTCGGTATGTCCCGCTTTAGTGGCAACCATGGAGGATAGAGTGCACCGCTACGTCACCGGCTAGATGATTACTTGAGAGGCTTGTTCGGTGTATCTCTTCATCGGGCATGGACATTGCCGCATCGAGCTCATGCACTATTATGAGGCACGGAGGTCGGCGGGATGACTGGATCAGCGAGAAGAGGCGGGACATCGAGGGTCTTTTGGCGACTTCGAGGCGGACCGCCTCCGCAGCTAGTTATGTACCCCCAAGACAGTGGTCCTTCACCGTCTTGGGAAGCGGTCGGGGCTCGAGGTTCAGATTTTCGTGAGAGCGGGTGTTAGCGGTGAAGCCACCTACCTCGTTGTGACCATTGTGGTAGGTTCCATTTTGGGAGTGTCGTGCTAATTTGGGAGTTTGTTTTACATGCGGCCAGCAGGCCATTTGCGATAAATTGTCCAGGCCAGTAGCGGATGTAGAGACTCGGCCTTCAGGATCTATGGCTGGTTCATCACCTTCTACAGTTATGTGCCCTGCAGAACAGGCCTATGATTAGAGTAAAGCGGTGGATACAGGTATATCCTTAACCCTCTAGAGTTTTGGTATGCTTGATATTATGATCTTATTATTGTGTGCTATGTACGGATAGCGTTGTATTATTTGTGAGTTAGAAAACATGGTTAGTTGAAAGGATAAGTATGGGGGCATGGTAGGTGTGAACCTTAGAATATTTCACGATTGAGACCTTAGAGGTAAAGTCGTCTTGAGTAAAAGATTTATTTTATGTTTGACCTTTATCAGAGTGCGTAGTATACGTGGGAGATATTGTGTGATAAGTCCATGGGTTGTGTAAATGAAAGTGGTGGCTTTCATGATGTGAATTAGTAAGATTGTTCCGTGTCGGCGAGCAAGAGTTGGCGACGGAGGAGTCGGGTTGAGGCGTGTGCGGGTCAACCCGTGCCCGGTTTTAGGTGAAGTCGGTTCTGGGTGGTCCCGCCTTGGATGGTAGGGTCGCGAGGGTGCTAGGCCCAGGTTAGGTGACCATCGATGAGTTCGTGGATAGGTTCGACGAAGCGGTTCGTGAAGGCCGGAATGGCCTTAAAGAAGATTGAGGTTAGTAAGATGACCAAGTTTGGAGGTAGTGACTCGAGAGATTTTTGGGAAGCGAAGTAATGGCGAAGTATGGTGCGTGCAGGAGAGTTCAAGTGACTACGACGAGTAAGGAAAGAAGAGAGCGTGTGTTATTTCGTGGCCATGTGTGGCGTTGGCAACTTGTTAGAGGACTTTATCGTTATCCGTCTTGAGAAGGAACATTCGGGACGAATGTTTCTAAGGAGGGGAGAATGTTATACCCCGTATTTCCAGAGAATGTACGTGTGGGCGTACGTAGAAAGTTTGAGCCTTAATGTTAGGCAAGTTTCGAAATATTTGTACCTGACACCCGATTAGAATCGTTTTTCGACGAAACGTTTCTGAGAACTTGCGAAGGAAAATTCCGGCTATGTCATTTGCGATTTTTATGGATTTTTCCGGAGACGAAACATTTTGGACCAACGAGAGGTGACACTTGTCACTCCTCAAGTGACGCCTAAGGCGGTTTGGCCTTGGCGATTGGTGCCTTGTTTTGGCCTTGTTTTGTGCCTTACTTTGTGCCATGTTTGGTGCCTTGTTTTGTGCCTTGTTTTGGGGTGTAGGTTAGGGTGCACTTGGCTTGATCTTGGCCTTACACTTGCCTTGCACTTGGCTTGATCAAGGCCATTGGTTTCCTATAAATACCCTCCCTGTGGAAGAATTCTTCATCCTAAATTTCACTAAGTCTTGAAATCCTCCTCCCTCTTGTGTTGTGTTCTCGTCAAGAGGTCTCCCCCTTAAGAAGCTTTGGCAGAGGCATCCTCCCTTTGTGAGTGTCTGCCAGGGTACCCCCCCTAGCCTAGTTGTTTCATATAATACACCCCCCCTCTTGGTAGAAATACTCTCCAAGTATTGTTATAATGCCCAAAATATCTTAGCCTTTACCTTGTAGTATTCCAAAAGTTACCTCTATACGTAGAGCCCGGAAATACTACCTTTTGTCCTTTTAGTCTCAAACCGAAACCCTAAGGAAATCTTCATAGTTGGTTGAAGTATTTAAGTAGAAGTTGGTTAGAACTTCTAAGGGTTTTTTGGAGCGGATTGGAGCGCACGGAGTAGGAGCTAATCCTTGCTCAGGATCGACAGTATAACTTGGATAATTTTGGGCTTATCGAGGTAAATATTCTTGTCCCCTTATTGTAATTGGAAATTACATGTTGTAGGATTATATAGTTGAGGTATACTATATATAGAACTGAACATAACTTTGTGGCAATGTCTTTTGACTTAAGCCTGAATATAAAGAAGAGAAGCGAATCGTAATTACATAGGGTATTCAGACATGAAACGTGGTATTCTTGTATAGTAGAATTGTATACGTCCGGTTAGATGTATAACCCCTGGTTGGCTTGGTAGCGGCCTCGATAGAGGAGGAGATTTCTGTGATTTGCGGGGGAGTCTTTGCGAATTTTCGTAGAATATGGGCGTGCGGTTAGAAGTTAATAGGCGTTTGTGGCCTTATAGGTGGAAGTACTACGAGTAGCGTATTCTACTTGAAGAGTGGAAACAATGCTAGCCAGATTCTGATCTTGTGGGCGTTTTGCTTATTGTCGATAATCGTCGCGAGGTATGTGAACCTCTTCCTATCCTTCTAGCATGATGCTTTGTAGACTATGTAGTACGGTAGACATACATGTGCTAAATGAGTTGGTTGGTTTAAAACATAGGGTGTTATAATAGCTTTATGGGAAGTTAGTTATAACGACTCTATGTAGGTAAAAGATTGGTTTATTGATTGTAGAAGTTAAGAGACTTGATCTTGAAAGATAAGAGACTTAACTTGTTTTACTTGGTAATTAACATTTTGTTAAAAGGGTTGTGAAACCTCATTCGCGAGTAATGAGTACTTGGTTTTAAAAAGAATAATGTTTTACTGATTTCGGAAATGAGAATAAGTGTCGAACAAACCACAGCAGCGCTAATAAAGGAAAGTGTATTGACAAATAACAAATTGTTATTAAAACCAGTAGAAACCTCCATCTGCATAGAAGCTAAGATAAGACAAAATTGTATTACATTTCCTAGATCATGGCTGCTGTAACAAGATTGTTGTAAACAAGAATAAACGGCTCACGTATAAGACATATGTTACTCAATTGTTTTAAAAGAGATTAAGACTATGAGTTATGAAACCTTTCTAAAATGAGAAACTTGAGCATTTGAAATTAGGCAAACTTGAACGTTTGGAAAATAATGTTGTTACTTGATTTTACAAAGGGAAGTATTTTGGTTTACTTAAAAAGATAGTCACTCTATTTTTATACTACGGGTATTATGTGACTTTTGTGAAAGGAACGGATCCTTTAAAAAGAGTTAATGTATGTAGTACTTTGGGGTTAAAACCCGGAATTGTTGTAATAAAATATAAGTCTATGAATTTGTTGAACTTGCCTATGCTTGTTGTGATAGCCTTTGTTGTGCAAGTATTGTATCTCTGTATTCTGCGCCTCGTTGGAGGCCGGCTATCTGTTGAGAAGTTACTTGGGCGTGCGGCGGTGACGGAGAATTCCGCAGTGCGCTCGCTGATAATGTTATTTTTGCTAATCGCTTTGGACATACCGACACGATGCGTGGCGCACGGGTATGGTTCCATTTTGATTGCTGTCTAGTTGTTTCCTTTTGGGCATACTGACACGATGTGTGGCGCACAGGTATGGTTCCATTAGGATTGTTGTCTTGTTATTGGCTTGGACATACTGACACGATGTGTGGCGCACGGGTATGGTTCCATTTTGATTGTTATCTTGTTATTCGCTTTGGACATCTTGACACGATGGGTGGCCGAGTATCTTCCATTTCGATTGTTATCTGGATATTTCCTTTGGACATACTGACACGATGCATGGCGCACGGGTATGCTTCCATTGGGATGGTTCCATGGCCATGCTTATACCGAGGTGAGATGCCGGGGCATGCGGCCGTTGTGCGGGTTAAATTCCCGGGTTATATTTGAGTGATGACCGAGGCGTGAGTCACGACTTGACATGTTGCTTTTATGTTGTGATCGTAGTTTTGTTATCATACATGTCTCCTGTTTTATATAGATCGTTATGATTTCATTTCTGATATTTTCGGTTTTCACATACTTGGTACTGTTATCTTGACCTCGCCCGAAGTGCGTTAAATCTGCGCGGTAGAGTACACGGTGTTGATCCTCGCTCTTAGTGGTCACGATTCGGCGTTGGAAGCTCCGTTTCTCCGAGGCTTATCTTTGGTATGTTACCACGAGTTGTAGGTTCTTATCTGATCGAGGTATGGCGGGGCCTGTCGTCATGTTGTATAAAAACTCTTAGAGGTGCAGAGTACTGTTGTGGGCGGGGTTTGTAAAAAGGATTAAAGCATTCGTTTTGAAAGAGTTGTTTATATATATTTTATTGGAAGGTAACCGCTTGGTTGCTTTGCTTTATGATCATATATCTTGTTTCTTGTTTAAGTTTTATTTTCCTGGTTTTCTCTAATGTTGTATCACTAGGGTGCGGTAGGCACGATCCACGAGCCCGGATCGGGTCGTGACACATACATCGAGTAACAATGGAATATAAAACAAGCCATGAAAATAATATGAAGTGAGAAGCAGTTTATCCGAGAAAATTTTCCTCTCGGCATATATAAATATAAAAACTTGAATCGAGCAGTTACATCCCTTTACAAACTCGCCACAAAGTGCTACTCAGACTCTAAGAATGTTATACAACAATGGCGGGACAGGGCGCCATACCCCGAATGTAAGTACCTACAACGGCGGACTATACTAAGATAAGCCTCCGAGACACGGAGCTTCCCAAAATGCTGTGACTCTATGGCGAGGATCAACAACTGTGTACCTCTACTGCGGCGTTGTAACGCAGGCCGAGGTCAACAAGTACCAAGTATGTGGCGAAAATCGTAAATGAAATCATAATAGTCTATATAAAATAGAAGACATATATGATAACAAATTTACGATACACAATATGTAGCGATCGTCAAGTCGAGACTCACGCCTAAAGTCATCACTCAAATATAATCATGGGTCTCATGCCCACAATATCAATCATGCCCGTGGAATTCCTTCCTCACTGCCGGCAATCCATGATATAAAAGCACCAAGGAATACACATGAACACCAGGTCCCACCTGTATCATAATAAAACCGTACGGGGTAAGTACGAAGGCATAGCCGACTACTAAAACCCACAGTACCAACAATGCCATACACGTATCACGAGGTCATTCTGCACCGCGCCACGTGATCGGCCGCCACTCGCCCTCAGTATGAATGTGCGCGTCTAATCCTGGAGCATACCGCTGCTCCGCATAGGCCACCTAGGCCCGCATGAGGTATTCCTCGCATCGAGGGTAGCTACTCCCCGGCATCCTCCTGGACTCTCGTAGTCCGCATGGCCACATAGACCGCATGAGGTAATTACCCCGCACACTAACCTGGAACTCTCGTAGCTCCGCATAGGTCCCCTGGACCCGCATGAGGCATCCCTCGCATCGGGGGGCAGCTTAACCCCCGGTATATCATGTCAAGAGGTGAGTGATATAATACTAACATAACGGCTTATCATTAAACAACATAAGCACAACAAGGGAACCCCCTTTACACAAACGTTACAAGATACTAACACACGTAGCATCATAACATTTTTATTTATCAAACCAACAAGAAAGCATTACAAGGCTATCACAAACCAACATAGTCAATTATTCACACAAGGTACTTTCTACTTTATGTCAACAAGTTCGGGTTTTTATCCCCAAAATACTTCATACATTAACTCTTTTAAAAGCCAAGCACTCATTGCTCACGAATGAGGTTTCACACTTTTTAACAAAATTCATATCAAGTCAATTAAGTCAAGTCTCTTGTCTTTTAAGATCAAGTCTCTTAACTTCTAAAATCAATAACCCATTCTTTTCCAAAAGTTCAAGTTGCATAAATTCAAATACTCAAGTCTCTTATTTTCAAAAGATTCACAGATCATAGTTTTAAACACTTAACAACGTAATCTCCTTTTTAAAACAATTTGAGTAACGCATGCCTTATGTGTGAGTAGGTTATTCTTGTTTATAACAATCTTATTAAAGCAGCCATGATCTAGGAAATGTAATACAATTTTGTCTTATCTTAGCTTCTATGCAGATGGAGGTTTCTACTGGTTTTAATAATACTTAATTAGTCAATACATTTTCCTTTATTAGTGCTGCAGTGGTTTGTTCGATACTTATTCTCATTTCCGAAATCAATATAAGGCTTTCATAAACAATTAAGTAAACCGTTCCTTTTATCTCTCTTAAGTCGTTATACCTAACTTCACATAAAGCTAGTATAACACTTAAGCTTTAAAAAACCAAGTATTACTCTTCTTTCAAAAATGATTCTTAATTCTTTTGAAATACTTCAAGATTCTTATTATTTAAAACTCAAGTCTAAAGACATCGAAGTAAAACCACGTTCAGTCAACACACGTCGCCTCACCGCATTTATATATATATTCTTTTAAAATATCATGCTCAAGAGGATAGGAAGAATCACATACCTCCTCGTAAATCCACCGCCAAGTTGAATATGTCGCGCGAGTATCAACCTATAATAGTCAAATACGCCTATCAACGCGTCTAGACTACTCGTAGAATATTCTAAGCGAAGGTTCTTATTGCTACGGAAAATCGGGCAAAGACTTCCCTACCACAAAATACACAAGTCTCATCAGTAATACTATGTAATTACAGTTCAATTCTATTCTCTTATACCATCCTTCTATACATCTTATACCCAATTCTAAACTTCTACAATATGCAATCTCCAATTATAATAGAAGGATAAGATTATTTACCTCGTTAAGCCCAAAATTATCCAAGTTTAAATGTCGATCCTGAGCAAGGTTTAGCTCCTAATCCGTGCGCTCCAATTCGCTCCAAGAAACCCTTAGAAGTTCTACACAACTTCTACTTAATACTTCAACCACTATGAAGATTTTTCCCTAGGGTTTCGTTTTGTGACTAAAGAAAGTATAGTAGTATTTCCGGGCTCTTAGTATTGAAATAACTTTGCAATACTACAAGGTATTTGGGCTAAGGTATTTTGGAATTGTAACAATACTTGGAGAATACTTTTCTACCAAGGGGGGGGGGGCGTGTTTCGGCTAGCTCTACTAGGAAGGGGGGGGGGGAGGCTTAGACGAAAACTACAACTAAGAGGGGGAGGATTTTAAGACTTGGAAAATGTTTGTGGATGAAGAAGTCTTCAACTAAGGGGGGTATTTATAGGCCAATCAATGGCCAAGATTAAGGCAAGTGGAGGGCAAGTGGAGGGTGGGGATTTGGGCAAGTGTAACCTTATCCATCTACCACAAAAATATCACAAAAATATCCTACTTAATCCTTGACCAAAAACGTGCCAAGAATGCCCACAATGCCGTCCACTTGAGGGTGACACTTGTCACATTCTCGTTGGTCCAAAATATTTCATCTCTCGGAAAAACCCTCAAAAATAATAAATGTCGCAACCGTAATTTTCCCTTCGCAAGGTTCGGAAAACTTTTCGTCGGAAAACAATTCTTTTCGTTAGTTGTGCACAAATTTTCGTCCCTTATGCCTACTTAAGGCTTAAACTTTTGTACGTACGCCCTCACGTACATACTCTGGAAATACGGGGTATAACATTCTCCCCTCCTTAGAAACATTCGTCCCGAATGTTCCTTCCCAAGACAGATAACGATAAAGTTCCTCATAACTTAAACAAGTTGCCAATGCCACATCTGGCCACAAAATAACACACGCGCAAATACTTAAATCCAAGTCCACAAGGAATCACCTCTATCGCCACAAAAGCTCCCACCCAAGGTCTAAAAGATATTCCCTTCGCACCCTTACTTCACAAAAGTAATGATCACTCCTATTTTCTTAACACATGCTCGCTTCTTCTCTTACTCGTCGTACCCTCCTCGTACACTCGAACTCTTTCTCATAACTTACCACATTTCTGTTATTGCTTCAGTTTCCCAAAATCTCTGGGTTGCTACCCCCAACTTGGTCATCATTAACTGGGAACACTCTGGATGGATCTCCGATACTTTTCCGAACATGGCAACATGAAAGACCGGACGTACTGCTTCCTACGTCGGACGACAAAGCTAACTTATAGGCAACCTGGCCTATTCTCCAAATGATCTGAAAATGTTCAAAGTACTTCGGGCTAAGTTCCCCTTGATTTCCAAATCTCGTCCCACCCTTCCGGGGTGGTACCTTCAAGAAGACCGACCGTCAACCTGAACTCCAAGTATCGACGCAGATTATCCGTACGACTCCTGTTGACTCTGAGCTGTCAATAACCTTTCCTGGATAAGCTTCACCCTATCCACCTCCTGTTGAATCAAGTATGAACCATTTATCTGAACCTTGCCAACATCGAACCAATCGACTGGCAACCTACCCTTACGCCCATACCCGGCTCCATAAGGCGACATCCGAATACTAAAATGGTAGCTATAATGATACTCACTCAACAAGAGGCACATAATCCTCGCTGCAACCCCTGAAATCAAAACACCGTCCCGAGGGTGAATGCAATACTGAGACTCACCTGAGCTCCTAACCCTGCCTGGTAAAACCTCCATAAAAAGAAATAACCGTAAACTGGCTCACCGTCATAAGTAAAAGTAGGAACCCTGCGGCCTTACAACCTTCCTGATATGTAACATCTTGCATACCCTCTGCCGAGTAAACCGTCCTGACTGAAAGACAAGATGGGCTGACCTCATCGGCTCGACTATTGGTCGAACGCATCCACGAACTCGTACGATGGTTAACTAAACTTGGACCTAACACCCTCGTGACCCTATCACAAAGCGGAACCACCACAATTTTTCCTTACTTCAAACCGGGCCGCGGGTTGACCCGAAATTTGGCCTCAACCCGATCCATTTATCGCGCCAAACTCTTGTTTCCCGATCCGGAACAATCTTACCATTGAGTCACGAAAATCTAGTGGTCTTCTTAGTTCAACTACTCTCCTTCATCTCACACTACTCAGGGACTTATCACACAAATATATCTCACGTATACTATGCACTCGATAAGGGTCAAACATAAAAATAAATCTTTTACTCAAGATGGCCTCGCCTCTAAGATTTCCACGTATAAAACTCTAAGGCTCACACTTTCCCTATCCCCAATCTAACCCTTTTTAACTAACCAAGATTTCTAATCACAATTAACACCATGCTATCTGAACATAACACTTTAACATAAACTCATCTTATCACACATACTAATCTCTAGAGGGGTAAGGATATACCTGTATCTACAGCTTCACTCCCCTTTTTCGTTCTAATCAATCATGCCCCGTTGGGCGCATAGCTAGGGAAGGTGATGAACTAGCCACCGATCCCGGGTGAGTCTCTACATCCGCGCCACCTGCAGTCGGACAATTTCTGCAAATGGCCTGCTGCGCAAGCATAACAATTCGTCGAAAAGCGACACTCCCCACCATGACACCTACCACAACGGCCACACCGGTGGGGTGGCCTCCTCAGCTAACACCCTTCCTCCGAACCACCGTGAATCGATCCGATCGATCGAGTCCTCCTACTTGCATCCTCCTACTTGAACATTCTTTCGTCCATGTGGCCGCAGTAAAACAAGCACCAATAAAAAGACGACATTCCGGGATGACGCCGCACTCGTGAACACCGAAGGAAAATCAACTACTGGCCGAACCTACGTGTATCGTGAACGGAAGCCGAGCTCACCAACTCCCGCATACCCGAACGCCCGAACCCCGCGAGGACCACTGCAGCGGAGTGCGTATCGATCTTCACGAGGCGATCCGCCTCGAAGTTACCAAGGACCTGCCGACCTGGCCTCTTCGCTGATCTTGGTTAACGTCGATCCTCGTTTCTCGACTGCTACGCATAAGCCCGTGACGCAGCTATGCCTCAAGCCATCAAGAGCTACTCTTGAACAACCCTTTCTTTAGATAATCATCAAGGCCCGCGATAAATCGGTACATAATATACTCCCTGGTTGCTAAATCCCTAGCTAGTAACAGGGTCGTCTCTTTGCAATCCATACTTTCTGCTACTAGTCGTGGAACTGAAGGTCCAGATATCATGGCCACGAGGAATCGCTACCGCGTAGAACTCTGCCGGGTGCGACGTCGCAGAACTCCCGAAAGAAGCACCACCTCGGTGATGATTGGGTGCGTGCCTCGTAACCCTCTCAGCTCTACTTCGCGACTCGGCCGCTTTGCCTCGCCCTGGGCGGGTTGCCTTGCGTGGAGGCATAACTGGTAAGGGAAAGAATTACGTTAGAGGGGTCCAACTTATAATCACAGTTCTAAGGCACGATCTCAGAGTGAGAAGAATGGAAACCAATCTTAAATATCCTATAGCCTCCTGATTATTGGTGTGGTGCACAACACACCGATAATCAAGACTCTACTAGATACGGTCTGTAGACACTTTCTGAGGATTAATCGCTCGATACCACTTTTGTCACGACCCGATCCGGGCGTGATCGTGCCTTACCTGCACCCAGTAGACATACATCAGAGTAACCAGCGGAATATAAAACAAGCCATGAAAATAATATGAAGTGAGAAACATTTTAATTGAGAAAATTTGCCTCTCGGCATATATAAATATAAAAACTTGAATCCGAACAGTTACATCCCTTTTACAAACTCTGCCCACAACAGTACTACAGACCTCTAAGAATGTTATACAACAATGGCGGGACAGGGCCCCGCCATACCCCTGAATGTAAGTACCTACAACGACAGAGGGCTATACTAAGATAAGCCTCAGAGACACGGAGCTTCCCAAAACTCTGATCGTGACTCTATGAGCGAGGATCAACAATCGTGTACTCTACCGCGGCATGAACGCAGCCCAAGGAGGTCAGACAACATGTACCAAGTATGTGGCTCAAAAATCAGAAATGAAATCATAATAGTCTATATAAAACGAAGACATATATGATAACAAATTTACGATACACAATATGTGATATGTCAAGTCGTGACTCACGCCCTTAAAGTCATCACTCAAATATAATCATGGGTCTCATGCCCACAATATCAATCATGCGTGGAATTCCTTCCTCACCGTCGCGATCCATGATATAAAAGCACCAAGGAATACATGAACACGTGTCCCACTGTGTCATAATAAAACCGTACGGGGTAAGTACGAAGGCATAGCCGACTACTAAATCCCACAATACCAATAATGCCATACACTGTATCACGAGGTCATTCTAGACCGCGCCACATGATCGGGCCGCCACTCGCCTCGTGATCAATGTGCGCGTTTAATCCGGAGCATACCATTGTTCGTGATAGGCCACCTAGGCGCGTGAGGTATTCCTCGCGAGGGTAGCTACTCCCGTGTTATACCCCAGTATTTCCAGTATGCGTAAGGGAATACGATAAAAAGTTTGGCCTTAAAGTTTAGGCCTTGGACGATTTTTGGGCACAACTCACAAAACGAATAGTTTTCCCACGAAAACGCTTCCACGACTTTCGTAGGTAAATTCCGCTATGCCAGTTCTATTTTTTGAGGATTTTTCCGAGAGACGAAACATTTTGGACAAACGGGAGGGCGACACGTGTCACCCTCCAATTGATGGATTTGAAATCGCCCATTTGGACGAATTGGACTTCGTGTTGCGTTTTTGTGCCTTGGCACAAGTCAAGGATTAGGTAGGATATTTTGTGTGCAAGTTGGCCAAGGACACTTGCCCAAATCTTGGCCTTACACTTGCCTAGCACTTGGCTTAATCTTGGCCATTGGTTGGCCACTTCGACCTATAAATACCCTCTTGAGATGAAGAGTTCTTCATCCACAAAAGCTTCCAAGTCTAAAAATCCTCTCCTCTCCCTTTGTAGCCTTTTCGCCCAAACACCTCCCCTCCCTTGTGAAGGCCCTTGGCCGAATACCCCCTCTAGCCTAAGTAGTTTGGCCGAGCCCCCTAGCCTAGCCAAACCTACCCCCTCCTTGGTAGATAAGTTGCCTTCTTGTATTGTTATAATGCCCAAAATACCTAGCCCAAATCCCTTAGTACTTAGTAGAAGTTGTGAAGAACTTCTAAGGTTTCCTTGGAGCATACAACTTAGAGCAAAACCTTGCTCAGCGCGACTTTATCTAGGATATTATTGGGCTTACCGAGGTATCTAATCCTAACCCTCTTTTGAATTAGAGAATACTTAATGTTGTAGTATAAGAATAAGTATAAATACTTAGAAGAATATTGCGAATAGAATTGAATCATATCATAGTAGAAGAGTTTAAAGAAGAATAATTGAACTATGCTTATATAGATCGCTTTCATGAGACTTATATAGCTCACCTGCAGGGAAGTCTTTGCCGACTTTCCGTAGAATTGTGAACCCTCCGCTTAGAATGACCTTGAGTAGTCTTTGATAGATGTTTGTGACTATTATAGGTCACTCTCGTATGACATATTCAACTTGGCGGTGGTTTTCATTTGAGAAGGTATGTGATTCTTCCTAAAGCATGATATTTTATAATATATATATGTAAATGCAGTGACGTACATGTGTTAACCGAATAATAACTACGGCAATGTCTTTGACTTAAGCTCGAATAATACTTACGGCAATGCCTCACGGCTTAAGCTGAATAACACTTACAGTGATGCCTCACTAAGCTTCGAATAATAAAGAATCAAAACATTTCAAAAGAATCAATCATTTTTAATGTAAGAGAACTAATTGGTTTTAAAATGTAGCTTAAGAGTTATACTAGCTTTATGGGAAGTTAAGTATAACCACTTAAGAGTGATAAAAGAAACAGTTGCTTATGTGTTTATAATGCACTTATATTGATCGTGAAAAGAATAATAAGATGGTTTGACAAGTAGATACGATATGATGCTATGTGTGTTAGTGTCTTGTAACGCTTGTATAGGAGAGTATTCTTGTTGTGCTTATGTTGTTTAAAAGATAAGCCGTTATGTTAGTGTACTATCACTCACCTCTTGACATATTACGGGGTTACGCCGCCTCCGACGCGGTAGACTCGGTCTGGGACCATGATTCGAGAATACCTCATGCGGGTCAAGGTGACCTATGCTGAGCTACGGAGTTCCGTGTTAGTGATGCGGGGTTACACCTCACGCGGTCATGTGGCCATGCGGACTACGAGTCCGTGACGACGCCAGGAGTAGCTACCCTCGACGCGGGTTACGTACCTACGCGGGCCTACGTGAGTGGCCTATGCGGACTACGCAGAGTCCGTGATTAGGCTTGCATGGTGATACTACGCAATTGGCCCGCTCGATCATTCGCAGCCTAGAAAAGACTCGCTGATTTACCTATTGTTGCTCTTGTTTATGATGTGGCACTATGTGCGCTTCCTCGTTGTTTCATACATACTTGCAAAACTGATTTTAAAATAATATGTTTTCATTTAAGTATTTTACAGTTTCATATACTTAGTACTGTTGTCGACCTCCTTCGGGCCGCGCTCATGCCGCAGTAAGGGCAAGCAGTGCTAGATCCACATTCTTAGGATCTCTACGCTGGTGTCTGAGCTCCATCCTTTCCGAGGCTCTACTTTTGGGTATGATCTCCTGTTGTAGATAGTTTTGTGCCAGTATGGCGGGGCCCTGTCCCGCCATAGTTGTATATTTCCTTAGAGGTCTGTAGTCATGTTGTACAGTATCGGATGTAACTGCTAAAACCATGTTATATATATATGCCGAAAGGCGACGTTTTCTCACATAAACTGTGTCTTATTTTATAAATTGCTTCATGTCTTGTTTTATATTTCCGCTGATTACTCTGATGTATGACTACTTGGGTGCCTGAAGGCACTACCACGCCCCGAACGGGTCGTGACAAAAGTGGTATCGAGCGCTTAATCCTCGGAAAGTGTCTGACCGTGCATCTAGTAAGTCTTGATTATCGGTGTGTTGTACACCAATAATCGTGAGGCTATAAGATATTTAGGATTGGTTTCCATTCTTCTCACTCCGAGATCGTGCTTTAGAGCCGTGTTAAAGTTGGACCCTCTAACGATTCCTTTTACAGCTTATGCCTCCACGTAAAGGCAACCCGCCCCGAAGGGCAAGGCAACCGAGGAGCCGCCACGACACCGAGAGTTACGAGGCTCTGCCCGCTCTACCGAGACGGCGAGTTCTGACGCCGCCACCCAAAGAGACCACAGCATCTACACCTCGCCCCACACCGGGCGGAGAGTTAGGGTACTGAGAGATGGCCCACCATTGGCTAGAGTTGTGGCGACACGAGGATAGGCTGAATCGGGCGCTTCATTCGCCTCGGCCCGATCGCACCTGCACTGCAGGCGAATAGTTTGAGGCTACGAGATTTCTTGAGTTGTAGCCGCCGTAGTTTTACTGTCGAGGCGGAGGATGATCCGCAGGAGTTCATCCGTCTACCACAGAGATCATGCGAGTGATCAAGGCCTCGAGACAGTCTGTGACGCCGGTTCGCATCGGCCGCGTGATACCGCAATCGATTGGTTTGATTCATGGAGTTATCCCGGAGAGCACGCGTCCCCGCCTACTGATGAGTTCTCGGAGGCTTTCCTCACTCACTTCTTGCCTCCACAGATGAGAGGCGCGGCCGATAGATTTTTACCGCCGAGGCGCAGGACGACCGTCGTGAGTACAATGTCGAGTTTGATTCATTGGCTCGTTATGTCCCAGCGTTGGTAGCGTATGGAGGATAGGTGCACCGCCACGCCACCGGCTAGATGACTATATGGTCGAGTCATGTGCGGTGTTTCTCTTCACCGTATGGACATTACCCGCACGCAGCTCATGCTCTTGGATGTGAGCGTAGAGACCACGGGTTGTGACAGCAGAAGAAGGCCAGACGGCAGGTCTTTTGGTGGCTATCGTGGGGCGGCCTCAGCAGCAGTCTAGATTTGCACCACGCCCACCAGAGCACTCCGCACCGCCTCAAGCCAGCCAGATATTCGAGGCGCACTGGGCCCTGTGACTTCGACGCCCGTGAGCAAAGCAGGTATCGGCGACGGGACCACCTCGCCAGTGTGGCCGACGCGCAGATCCCACTTCGAGTCGTGGTGCTACGGAGCTTGTTTCATTGTAGGCCGCAGGTCACTATGCGAGGAACTGTCCGACCGCGGCGCTTGATGGTAGGTCACCACAGTTCTTTCGCCGGGTCTTCTTCATCCCCGACAGCTACTCGCCCCGGAGGGCAGGGTACTCATGGACCAGCAGGTCGCGGCAGAGGTTGTGGCGCGGGTCCCAGTTCTAGCGGTCCTCAGAACCGCATTTATGCTTTGTCCAAATCCAGATCGTGAGGCCTCACCGATGTCGCCACAGTACCTTATCGCTTCGGGTTTGATGTTTATGCCTTGATAGATCCGGTTCTACTCTGCCCCATATATCTCCCTTGTTGCTAGTAGGATAGGGATAGAGCCCGAGTCCATGCACTTTTGTCACGACTGTTCGGGCCCGTGGATCGTGCCTTACGGCACCCAAGTAGCCATACATCGAGTAACCAATGAAATATAAACCAAGACAGAAATAGCTTTATAAAATAAGACACACTTATGTAAGAAAACGTCGCTTTTGCATATATAAATAATCAAGTTTTGCGATTACATCCCAACTGCATAATAGTACTCTGCACTCTGGGAAGTAAACAACTATGGCGACGTGGCCCGCCATACCCCGTATAAAACTATCTACAATACAGGAGATCATACCCAAAGTAGAGCCTCCTAGAAGATGGAGCTCCTGACACCAACGCAAAAGATCCTAAGGATGCGGATCTAGCACCTGCTTGCCTTTACCTGCGGCATGAACGCAGCCCCCCGAAGGAGGTCAGTACAACAGGTACCAAGTATGTGAAACTATAAAGAACTGGAATGAAATCAAAGTATTTAAAACCTTTTCACAAATACAATCAGTTCAATTGCACATAGTGCCACATCACAAACAACAACCGTAATAGGAAAACTGTAACAGGTCTATTCTAGGCCGCGAATGATCGAAGCAAGGCCAATCGCCCATAGTATCATTCCAAGGTGCCTAGTCCGGGCTTCGCAGCCGCATAGGTCACACGCACCGCATGAGGTATCCTCGCATCGGGGCAGCTAACCCCGGATCCGCCTAGGCTCCGCACGCATAGCCTCAAAAGACCGCGATAGTCTCAACAGACGCATAGAAATCCCGCATCGCTAAACACCCGAATGATCAATCTCGAGCATACCGCTACTCGCATAGTCTCACAGACCGCATAGGCCGATAGACCGCATCAAGGGGCAAGACCTCAGATAACAATCGGGGTAGGTGATACAATAACGACAACTGACTTACCTGTTAGCAACGTAAGCCAGCAAGAATGACCCTTTACACAAAGATTTCAAGACACTAACCTGTAGCATCATAATATGTCTACTTATCACACAAATCTTACTACACTTAATAAATCAATACAAGGCTTTTATAAACAAACAAGTAAATTCCTTTTTATCTTCTTAAGTTGTTATACCTAACTTCCCATAAAGCTAGTATAACTCTTAAGCTTTTGTTTTAAAACCAAATATTTATCTTCTGTTAAAAATGATTCAAGATTCTTTTGAAATGTTTTCATTCTTTGTTATTCAGCTTAAGCGTGAGGCATTCGTAAGTATTATTCGTGCTTAAGCGTGAGGCATTGCCATAAGTATTATTCAGCTTAAGTCAAAGACATTGCCGTAGTTATTATTCAGCTAACACGACGCTCACCGTACTATATATATTGTAAAATATCACGCTTTAGGAAGAATCACATACCTTCAAATAAAACCACCGCCAAGTCGAATATGTCGCAAGGCAGAGTCACCTATAATAGTCACGCATATCTATCAAAGACTACTCAAGGTCATTCTAAACAGAGGTTCACAATTCTATGGAAAGTTGGGCGCACTTCCCTACCCATGAGCTATATAAGTTCATCAGAAAACAATTCTATGTGGAGTACAATTTGATTATTCTTCTTTTAAACCCTTCTACTGTGGTAATATTCAATTCTATTCTCATGATATTCTTCTAAGTATTTAATACTTATTCTAATACTACTACAAGATGTATTCTCTAATTCAAAAGAGGTTAGGATTAGTTACCTCAGTAAGCCCAATAATATCCTAGATAAAGTCACACTGAGCAAGGTTTAGCTCCTAAGTTGTACGCCTCCCAGGTAGCTCGAAACCTTAGAAGTTCTTCACAACTTCTACTAAGGACTAAGGGATTTGGGCTAGGTATTTTGGGCATTATAACAATACTAGAAGACAACTTTTCTACCAAGGAGGGGTAGATTCGGCTAGGCTAGGGGGTAGGCCCTCGCCAAACTCACTCGAGGGAGAGGTGTTGGACGAAAGGCTAAGGAGAGGAGAGGATTTTTTCAAGACTTGGAAGGTTTGTGGATGAAGAACTCTTCATCTCTAAGGGGTATTTATAGCTCAAGCCTTGGCCAACCAATGGCCAAGATGAAGACAAGTGCAAGGCAAGTGTAGGGTGAAGATTAACTAAACACAAATATCCTACCAACTCCTTGACTTGTGCACAAGGCACAAAAACGTGGCAAGGCATTCCAATTCGTCCAAATGGACGATTTAGTTCACCAACGGGAGGGTGCCAAGTGTCGCCCTCCGCTGGTCCAAAATGTTTCGCCTCTGAAAAATCCGCAAAAATAGTAATGGCATAGCCGAATTTTCCCTACGAAGTCGTGGAAACGCTTCGTCGGAAACGATTCTTTTAGTGAGTTGTGTACAAAAACGCCCAAGGCTAACTTAGGCCAAACTTTTGTACGTATTCCTTTACGCATACTCCGGAAATACGGTATAACATTCTCCTCTTAGAAACATTCGTCCGAATGTTCCTTCTCAAGACGCTTATCGGAAGCTTAAATAGCTTGTAAGTGCCACACATGGCCACAAAAATAACACTTAGGCATAAATGATAACGAAATTTACAAGTAGGAAAGTGAATTACCCGGAGGTGGGGAATAGATGAGGATACTTCGCCTCATGTCCTCCTCGGCTTCCCACGCCATCTCCTCCTCGAGCCTGCTCCGCCACAAGACTTTGACTAAGCCACGCCCTTCGTCCGCAGACGCCTAACTCCGACGATCGACTATCGCATGGAGTCTCTCATACGATAACCCCTGGCCACCGACATCGCCAATCGGGTGTACCCTAGATGGATCCCCGATACATCTCCTCAAAGATAGATACGTGAAAAACCGATGCACCGCCTCCAGACGGACGGCAGATTCAACTCATGTGCAACCTTGCTTACCTCGCGACAATCCAAACGCCCAATGTACCTTGGGCCGAAGTTTCCTTCTTCCCAAATCTCATCACACCCTTCATGGGTGACACCTTTAGGAAAACCCAATCATGAACCTCGAACTCAAGATGCCGACGACGATGATCTCGTGATACGACTTCATCGACTCGAGCCGCAAAGCCGCCTGATAAGCTTCACCTTATCCACCGCTCGCTGCACTCAAAATGGTCCCACTAGCTGCACCTCGCCCACATCGAACCAACCTATAGGCGATCTGCACTTCCTCCCATACAAGGCCTCATAAGGCGCCATCTGAATACTGGAGTGGTAGCTATTATTATACGCGAACTCAACTAGAGGCAAATGATCCTCCCAACTACCATTGAAGTCAATAACACAGCTCGCAGATATCCTCGCAGTCGATAGTGCGCTCGCCCGTCTGTCTGCTGGATGAAATGCGCAAAGCGTGCTCACTCGCCCCTAAACCTCCTCGAAGGACTCTCTGTTAGCCGTAAATCGGGCTCTCGCTGATATGATCGGCAGGGACTCCACGCACCGACGATCTCTGATGTAAAGTCCGCATAATCCTCACCAAAAGTCGCCCCGACGGAAGAAAGTGGGCTGATTTCGCCACCGCCGATTTATAACCCATATAGAATCATGTCTCCTCTGAGGGCGAGGTCATCCAGTGAGGAAGGCCTTGTTGATTACCTCCCACTTCCGTGTCTGGATCTCAATCGCTCAGAATAAAACCACTGTGCCTCCGTGCTCTACCTTCACCGACAACACGCATCGAGCTACGAACTCGCAACGCCCCTCTTCGCCATCCCACCAATACACGATCTAAGGTCGTGGTACATCTTGGTCGACTCGATGGATAGAGTAACGCGCTACCGTGCTTCCCCAAGAACTCCGCCAAGTCTCAAACATCCGAACACACACCGCTTCTCAAACCTTAGCACCCCATCAGTGCTACCTCGACCCTTGCCTCACGAAGAGTCAGATCACGATATCGAATCAAAGCCGATCTCGAATCACGTTGCTCTTCACCTCCTCGACGATGGAAGACTCGCAACCTCACGAACTCTAACCCCACCGCTATCGAATCAATCAAACGGACACCAAGGCTCGCTAATCGATGCAAATCACGAACCATGTCCCTCCTCTCTAGTCGCACATCCGATAGGCTCCCATCGACCTACGACTAAGAGCATCCGCCACAACATCGCCTTCCCGTGGTACAGATATCAACATCGTAATCCTTAAGCAACTCTAACCACCGCCTCGCCGTAAGTTCGGCTCCTCCGTCAAGATATACCGAGACTCTTATGGTCTGTATAAATATCCACGTGAGCCCCATACAAATAGTGCCTCCAGATCTTCAAAGCGTGAATCACTGCTGCCAACTCTAAATCGCGCGGGTAGTTCCTCGTGTTTCTTCACCGTCGGGATGCATATGCTATAACCCCGCCATGCCGCATCAACACACATCCCAACCCGATGCCCGACGATCACAATACACGACATAACCATCCGACCTCCGGAAGAGTAAGAACGGGCGGCCGCCGCCTCTTTCAAGAATCGAAACCCCGCCACAAGCATCACCATCAAACTTGGCCGCTTCCGAGTCACCCTAGTCAATGGTGCGTAGATAGAAGCAAACTTCTACGAACCGCCGATAATATCCTCGCAAGGCCCGTAAAATCGCGAACCTCTCACGAGTAGAGTTCAGGCCAAGTCCTCGATCGCTTCGATCTTCGCCGTATCCACTGAATGCCATCACCCATAATATGCCCAAGAAACGCCATCAAGTCAACCAAAACTCACATTTGGAAAACTTGGCGCATAATCGCCGTCCCGGAGAATCACAAGACAGCCTCAAATGCTCCGCGATGCTCCCGCCCGAGCGAATAAACCAAGATATCATCAATGAACACTATCACAAACGTGTCCAAAATGGTTTGAACACTCGCTCATCAAATCCATGAATACCGCGAGCATTGGTCAACCTAAAAGACATGACTGAACTCATAATGCCCGTGATCGTCCCGAATGCATCCTAGGACATCCACCTCTCTCGACTCGCACTGATGATAGCCCGATCGCAGATCAATCTTGAGAAACATCTCGCACTCGCAACCGGGTCGAACAAATCATCAATCTCGGGAAGGGGTATCTGTTTAATGGTCACCTTGTTCACCGTCAGATCAACACACATGCGCAGCTGGCCCCGCCCTTCTTCTTCACGAACACATATCCGCGCCCTGCGGAGAAACACTAGGCCTGATGAAACCCTTCTCCAAAGAAATCTCTAAGTCGATCCTTCAACTCTCTCAACTCGGCAGTGCCATTCAGTATGGCGAATGGAAATAGGCCGAGTGTCCGCAATATGTCAATACAAAACTCAATCTCTCTCGTGAGGATACCCGGAGGTCATCCGAAACACGCCCGGGAACTCACGACCATCGAACTGACCAAAATCTGTACCGCAGCCTTCAGATCAAACACCCGAACGAGATGGTAGATATACCCTTCGCACCATCTTCCTAGCCTTGAGGTAGGAAATAAACCTACCTCTGGCGATACCGTGCTCCTCCCACTCAACAACCGCCTCAGAAACCGGAACTGCATTACTTCTCTCTCTCAGCTTACATTGGCGAAAGAAGCTAGCCAATCCATCCCCATAATCACGTCGGTCAATCATCTCCAACTCTATCAAGTCGGCCAGGTCCGACGATCAGAATAGTCACAGACAAGCTCTATATACCCGCCGAAGCTACCACCGAATCACCCATCGGCGTAGCTACCTCGAAAGAGTCTATGGACTCGTGCTCTATCCCTATCCTACTAGCAACAAGGGAGATATATAGGATGAGTAGAACCCGGATCTATCAAAGCATACACATCAAACCCAGAACCGATAAGGTACCCGCGACGACATCAGCGAGGCCTCCCGATCCCGCTTACCGGACAAAGCATAAATGCGCGCTCGAGGACCGCGAATCGGGACCCGCGCCACGACTCCGCCACACCCGCTGGTCCATGAGTACCTTGCCCCGGGCGAGTAATCGTCGGGGATGAAGAAGCGCAATGCACTCGCAGATCGGGCCCTACTACCGCCACGCTCCCGGCCGGACAAACTCGCGAAATGACCTCGCCGCCACAAGTATAGCAGCTCCGGAGTACGCCCGTAATGGTATTCGCCACAACGGGCACACCGAGCGCACTAACGGTTATCACCTCGCTACCGAAATCAAGTCCTCGGGCCCCGACCGCCTCGATCGCTCTGGTCAGATCGGAATGAGGTAGAGCGCTCGCGCTGGCCGTGGTGCAAATATGGACTTCACGACGCCGCCACCCCGAGGACCACCAAAAGAACCGGCCGCTTGGCCTTCTTCTCGCTGATATCGCTTCTACCCGGCGTCTCTACGCTCACATCCTGAGATGAGCTCGCATACGGTTATGTCCATGCTCGGGCCGGACACACCCGCACAAGACTCGGCCATGTAATCATCTAGCCCAGGACATAGCGATGCACTCGCCCTCCATCTCGCTACTACAGGTGGACATATCGAGCCAAAGAATCAAACTCGACATTGTACTCCTCACCGCGCCCTCCCGTCTCTTCAAAGAATAAGAATCTATCACTGCGTGCCTCTCTCATCCGCGAGGCAAGAAGTGTGTGAGAAAGCCTCAAAACTCATCCCATATCCGCCGAGGTGCATGCTCTCCTGAAAGCTCCTATGAATCAAACCAATCGATCATGTATCACGCATTGATGCGAACCGAATGTCACACGGCCTTCAAGCCCGATCACCCGTGATAATCCTTCTGCAATGACGGATGAACTCGCGGATCATCCTCCGCCTCGACCAGAAACTCAAGCGGCTACAACTCAAGAAATCTCGTAGCCTCAAACTATTCGCCTCGGTGCCTACGGTGCGACCGAGCCGAGCTGAACTGCCGTGATCCAGCCTCTCTCAGACGGGCCACAACTTTAGCCAATAGCCGGGTTATCTCTCAGCCCTAACCTCCGCCCAGCCGTGGGATGCGAGGCGTGGTACTGTGGTCTCGCTGGGCCGGGCGGCGTCATAGAACTCGCCGCCTCGTATAGACTGGCTCGAGCCTCGTGACTGGGTGTCTGCTAGCGCCTCCTCGCCGCCTTGCCCTTCTCGCCCGGTTGCTTTACGTGGAGGCATAATCATATAGAAAGGAATACGTTAGAGGTCCAACCTATAACATGCCTCTAAAGCACGATCTCGTAATGAGAAGAATGGAAACCAATCCTAAATATCCTATAGCCTCTCGACATTGGTGTGGTGCACAACACACCGATAATCAAGACTTACTAGATACGGTCAGAGACACTTTCCGAGGATTAACTGCTCGATACCACTTTTGTCACGACTGCCCGGCCCGTGGATCGTGCCTTACCGGCACCTAAGTAGCCATACATCGAGTAAACAGAAATATAAACCAAGACAGAAATGCTTATAAAATAAGACACGCTTATGTAAGAAAACGCCGCTTTCTGCATATATAAATAATCAAGTTTTGCGCTACATCCCAACTGCATAATAGTACTACTGCACTTAAGGAAGTAAACAACTATGGCGACAGGTTCGCCATACCCTCGATCAGACAAAACTATCTACAATACAGGAGATCATACCCAAAAGTAGAGCCTCCGAGAAGATGGAGCTCACGACACCAACGCAAAAGATCCTAAGGATGCGGATCTAGCACTGCTGCCTTTACCGCGGCATGAACGCAGCTTCCGGGCGAGGTCGATAACAGTACCAAGTATGTGAAACTATAAAGAACTGAATGAAATCAAAGTATTTAAAACCTTTTCACAAATACAATCCTCAATTGCACATAGTTCCACATCACAAACAACAACCGTAATAGGAAAATCAGAATAGTCTATTCTAGGCCGCGAATGATCGGGCAAGGCTAATCGCCCATAGTATCATTCTGCGTGCCTAGTCTCGCTTTGCAGCCCGCATAGGTCACACGTACCGCATGAGGTATCCTCTCGCGACGGGGCAATAACCTCGATCCGCCTAGGCTCGCACCGCATAGCCTCAAAAGACCGTAGTCTCAACAGATCGCACAGGAAATCCCCGCATCAGGCTAAACACCCGAATGATCAATCTCGAGCATACCGCTACTCGCATAGTCTCACAGACCGTAGGCCGTATAGACCAAGATCGCGGCAAGCCCTCAGATAACTGGCGGGGTAGGTGATACAATAACAAGATAACGGACTTACCGGTTAGCAACGTAAGCAGCAAAGAATGACCCATGAAGCGGTGTGATGAGATTCGGAGGGAAACTCACCCAAGGTACATTGGGCCGTTTGCATTGTCCGCAGTGGTAGGCAAGGTTGCCTATGAGTTGGATCTGCCGTCCGATCCGAGGCAAGGCATCCGTGTTTCACGATCTATCTTTGAGGAGATGTATCGGGATCCATCTAGTGGTACACCCGATTGACGATGTCCAGTGACCGAGGTTATCGTATGAGGAGATTCCCATAGCGATAGTCGATCGTCAGGTTAGGCGTCTGCGGACCAAGGACGTGGCTTCCGTCAAAGTCTTGTGGCGGAACGAGCTCAGGGAGGAGATGACGTGGGAAGCCGAGGAGGACATGAGGCAGAAGTATCCTCACCTATTCCCCACACCTCCAGGTAATTCACTTTCCTACTTGTAAATTTTCGTTATCGTTTTTGCCTAAGTGTTGTTTTGTGGCCGTGTGTGGCTTTTGCAAACTGTTTAAGTTATGAAGAACCTTATCGTTATCTGTCTTGGGAAGGAACATTCGGGACGAATGTTTCTAAGGAGGGGAGAATGTTATACCCCGTATTTCCAGAGTATGTACGTAAGGGAATACGTACAAAAAGTTTGGCCTTAAAGTTTAGGCCTTGGACGATTTTTTTGGGCACAACTCACAAAACGAATAGTTTTCCGACGAAACGTTTCCACAGCTTTCGTAGGGTAAATTCCGGCTATGCCATTTCTAATTTTTGCGGATTTTTCCGAGAGACGAAACACTTTGGATTAACGGGAGGGCTTACACTTGTCACCCTCCAATTGATGGACTTGAAATCGTCCATTTGGACGAATTGGACTTGGTGTTGCACGTTTTTTGTGCCTTGGCACAAGTCAAGGATTAGGTAGGATATTTTGTGTGCAAGTTGGCCAAGGACACTTGCCCTAATCTTGGCCTTACACTTGCCTAGCACTTGGCTTAATCTTGGCCATTGGTTGGCCACTTCTTGACCTATAAATACCCCTCTTGAGATGAAGAGTTCTTCATCCACAAAAGCTTCCAAGTCTAAAAATCCTCTCCCCTCCTTTGTAGCCTTTTTCGCCCAAACACCTCCTCCTTGTGAAGGCCCTTGGCCGAATACCCCCTCTAGCCTAAGTAGTTTGGCCGAGGCCCCCAGCCTAGCCAAAACCTACCCCTCCCTTGGTAGAAAAGTTGCCTCTTGTATTGTTATAATGCCCAAAATACCCTAGCCCAAATCCCTTAGTACTTAGTAGAAGTTGTGAAGAACTTCTAAGGTTTCTCGAGCATACAACTTAGAGCAAAACCTTGCTCAGCGACTTTATCTAGGATATTATTGGGCTTACCGAGGTAACTAATCCTAACCCTCTTTGAATTAGAGAATACTTCTGTTGTAGTATAAGAATAAGTATAAATACTTAGAAGAATATCAGAATAGAATTGAAGTATCACAAGTAGAAGCGGTTTAAAAGAAGAATAATTGAACTATGCTTATATAGACCTTTTCACAAAGAGACTTATATAGCTCACCGTAGGGAAGTGCGCCCGACTTTCCGTAGAATTGTGAACCCTCTGCTTAGAATGACCTTCAGAGTAGTCTTTGATAGATGTCTGACTATTATAGTCGACTCTCTCATACACATATTCAACTTAAGGCAGTGGTTTTCACGAGAAGGTATGAGATTCTTACTAAATCATGATATTTTATAATATATATGTAGTACTGTAGACGCATATGTGTTAACTGAATAATAACTATGGCAATGTCTTTGACTTAAGCTCGAATAATACTTACGGCAATGCCTCACGCTTAAGCCCAATAACACTTACTGAAATGCCTCACGGCTTAAGCCTCAATAATAAAGAATCAAAACATTTCAAAAGAATACGAATCATTTTTAATGTAAGAGAACTAATTGGTTTTAAAATGAGCTTAAGAGTTATACTAGCTTTACGGGAAGTTAAGTATAACCACTTAAGAGTGATAAAAGAAACAGTTGCCTATGTGTTTATAATGACTTATATTGAACCGTGAAAAGAATAATAAGATGGTTTGACAAGTAGACATGATATGATGCTATGTGTGTTAGTGTCTTGTAACGCTTATATAGAGAGTATTCTTGTTGTGCTTATGTTGTTTAAAAGATAAGTTCGTTATGTTAGTGTACTATCACTCACCTCTTGACATATTACCGGGGTTGTCCTCCGACGCGGTAGACTCAGCGCTCGGGACCATGATTCGAGAATACCTACGCGGGTCCGCGGACCTATGCGGAGCTACGGAGTTCCGTGTTAGTGACGCGGTTACACCTCACGCGGTCTATGTGGCCACGCGACTACGAGTCCGTGACGATGCCAGGAGTAGCTACCCTCGACGCGGGTTACGTACTTACGCGGCCTACGTGAGTGGCCCATGCGGACTACGCAGAGTCCGTGATTAGGCTTGCATGGTGATACTACGCAATTGGCCCCGCTTCGATCATTCGCACCTAGAAAAGACTCGCTACAGTTTACCTATTGTTGCTCTTTTATGATGTGGCACTATGTGCGCCTTCCTCGTTGTTTCATACATACTTGCAAAACTGATTTTAAAATAATATGTTTTCATTTAAGTATTTTACGCTTTCATATACTTAGTACCGTTGCATCGACCTCCTTCGTGGGGCTGCTCATGCCGCAGTAAGGGCAAGCAGTGCTAGATCCACATTCTTAGGATCTCTACGTTGGTGTCGGAGCTCCATCCTTTCCGAGGCTCTACTTTTGGGTACGATCTCCCGCTGTAGATAGTTTTATGCCAGGTATGGCGGGCCCCGTCCCGCCATAGTTGTATATTTCCTTAGAGGTCTGTAGTCATGTTGTACAAGATTTGATGTAATCGCTAAAACCATGTTTATATATATATGCCGAAGGCGACGTTTTCACATAAATCGTGTCTTATTTTATAAACTGTTTCATGTCTTGTTTTATATTTCCGCTGATTACTCGATGTATGACTACTGGGTGCCCCGTAAGGCACCGCCACGGCCCCGAATGGGTCGTGACACCGCATCCTCCTCGACTCGTGAGTCCGCATGGCCACATAGACCGCATGAGGTAATTACCCCGCACACTAACTCGAACTCGTAGCTCCGCATAGGTCCCTCGACCCGCATGAGGCATCCCTCGCATCGGGGGGCAGCTTAACCCCCGGTATATCATGTCAAGAGGTGAGTGATATAATACTAACATAACGGCTTATCATTAAACAACATAAGCACAACAAGGGAACCCCCTTTACACAAATGTTACAAGATACTAACACACGTAGCATCATAACATGTTTATTTATCAAACCAACAAGAAAGCATTACAAGGCTATCACAAACCAACATAGTCAAGTTATTCACACAAGGTACTTTCTACTTTATGTCAACAAGTTCGGGTTTTTATCCCCAAAGTACTTCATACATTAACTCTTTTAAAAGCCAAGCACTCATTGCTCACGAATGAGGTTTCACACTTTTTAACAAAATTCATATCAAGTCAATTAAGTCAAGTCTCTTATCTTTTAAGATCAAGTCTCTTAACTTCTAAAATCAATAACCCATTCTTTTCCAAAAGTTCAAGTTGCATAAATTCAAATACTCAAGTCTCTTATTTTCAAAAGATTCACAGATCATAGTTTTAAACACTTAACAACGTAATCTCATTTTTAAAACAATTTGAGTAACACATGCCTTATGTGTGAGTAGGTTATTCTTGTTTATAACAATCTTATTAAAGCAGCCATGATTTAGGAAATGTAATACAATTTTGTCTTATCTTAGCTTCTATGCAGATGGAGGTTTCTACTGGTTTTAATAATACTTAATTAGTCAATACATTTTCCTTTATTAGCGCTGCAGTGGTTTGTTCGATACTTATTCTCATTTCCGAAATCAATATAAGGCTTTCATAAACAATTAAGTAAACCGTTCCTTTTATCTCTCTTAAGTCGTTATACCTAACTTCACATAAAGCTAGTATAACACTTAAGCTTTAAAAAACCAAGTATTACTCTTCTTTCAAAAATGATTCTTAATTCTTTTGAAATACTTCAAGATTCTTATTATTTAAAACTCAAGTCTAAAGACATCGAAGTAAAACCACGTTCAGTCAACACACGTACGCTCACCGTAATATATATATATTCTTTTAAAATATCATGCTCAAGAGGATAGGAAGAATCACATACCTCCTACAAATCCACCGCCAAGTTGAATATGTCGCGCAGAGTATCAACCTATAATAGTCAAATACGCCTATCAACGCCTAGACTACTCAGAGAATATTCTAAGCAGAAGGTTCTTATTGCTATGGAAAATCGGGCAGCACTTCCCTACCCGTCAAAATACACAAGTCTACTGTAATACAAT
Source organism: Przewalskia tangutica (assembly GCA_029844215.1). Lineage (NCBI taxonomy): Eukaryota > Viridiplantae > Streptophyta > Magnoliopsida > Solanales > Solanaceae > Przewalskia > Przewalskia tangutica. The sequence goes on along the minus strand of CM056720.1, from coordinate 107,277,668 downwards.
CCTATGTAATTACAGTTCAATTCTCTTCTCTTATACCATCCTTCTATACATCTTATACCCAATTCTAAACTTCTACAATATGCAATCTCCAATTATAATAGAAGGATAAGATTATTTACCTCGTTAAGCCCAAAATTATCCAAGTTTAAATGTCGATCCTGAGCAAGGTTTAGCTCCTAATCTGTGCGCTCCAATTCGCTCCAAGAAACCCTTAGAAGTTCTACACAACTTCTATTTAATACTTCAACCACTATGAAGATTTTTCCCTAGGGTTTCGTTTTGTGACTAAAGAAAGTATAGTAGTATTTCCGGGCTCTTAGTATTGAAATAACTTTGGAATACTGCAATGTATTTGGGCTAAGGTATTTTGGAATTGTAACAATACTTGGAGAATACTTTTCTACCAAGGGGGGGGGGGTGTTTCGGGTAGCTCTACTAGGAAGGGGGGGAGGCTTGGACAAAAACTACAACTAAGAGGGGGAGGATTTTAAGACTTGGAAAATGTTTGTGGATGAAGAAGTCTTCAACTAAGGGGGGTATTTATAGGCCAATCAATGGCCAAGATTAAGGCAAGTGGAGGGCAAGTGGAGAGTGGGGATTTGGGCAAGTGTAACCTTATCCATCTACCACCAAAAAATCACAAAAATATCCTACCTAATCCTTGACCAAAATCGTGCCAATAATGCCCACAATGCCGCCCACTGAGGTGACACTTGTCACCTTCTCGTTGGTCCAAAATATTTCATCTCTGAAAAATCCGCAAAAATAATAAATGTCGCAAACTGTAATTTTCCCTTCGCAAGGTTCGAAAACTTTTCGCCGGAAAACAATTCTTTCGTTAGTTGTGCACAAATTTTCGTCCTTATGCCTACTTAAGGCTTAACCAGACGACGCCTTCACGCATATACCTGAAATACGGTATAACAAAAGGAAAAGCCGATGCGTCGCCATATAATATACATAATAAAAACACTACACTGCATAACGAGTCCAATCCTACATATGAATACGTAACTCTAAGAGTTTTATCAACTATGACGGACAAGGCCCCGCCGCACTCCATAATCGCATAAAAGCCTGCATCAAGGATCTGTACTAAAATGATAAGCCCACGAACAAATGGAGCTATCCAAAACTCGAGCAAGTGGTCCTACACTTGCAGATCACCGAATCAGTACCTAAACTCGCGCATTTAACGCAGACTCCCTGAGAAAGAGGTCGGTTGAAGAATGTACCAAGTATATGGCAAGAAATACGTAGCGAGATCACATACCCACATATAACAGGAAGCAAGTATGATAACTCAAAACAACAGCACACTGAACCTTGCAAATATGAGAGTAATGTAATCATTTTTACCTTTTAAGTTATGCTTTTAACAATGAGACCAACTGTTCCACCTTAAGTCGTAAACGCACTGCACCCTTTCATTAATGAAATCACTACCGTTTCAAAACATGAAGGTCGTGCCAGTGCCAGGGTCAACCACCCTCTGTATTATAATGCAACCTATCATATGACTATTTCACCCGCAAGGGACTATTTCACCCGCATAGGTCACGTGGACCCGCAATGAGTCATCGGTACATGATACTCGCATCACAGATAGCTAATCTATGGCTTATATCCCGGGAATTTAACCCGCCCGAGTCTATCCGACCCGCCGTGAGTGTGTACCACTCACACCATTGGGAGCTACTCCATGATATCTCTTTAACCAAGTTGTCGGCCTTTTATGGAGGGACACGGAGATGTGGAAATACGACACTTGCACGAAAGTCTATATGAGCAACCCATATGCAAGCAAACCATTCTTGACCTTTATTTATAAAAAGAATAAACCATCATTTTAGCAAACCAAGACAATACCATGCCTTTCCTTTTTACATGAACCAAGACAATACCATGCCTTTACACAAACCAAGACAATTACATGCCTTTCCTTTTTACATAAACCAAGACAATTACCATGCCTTTCATCTTACACAAACCAAGAGTAATTCTTATTTAAGCAAGCCAAAGTACTATCAAGGCACAAATAGAATAATTCTCATTTAAACAAGTCAAAGTACTACGTACGTCCATTCTTTTCAAAAGACTCATTTGTTTTATATAAAACCCCAAGATACTAACACCCGTAGTATCAAGGCATGTCTATTTTTTAAATGAAGTCACTACAACTTTAGAAATTCATTTCAAAGCTTTGAAACCAAGTAACTTCTAATTTCACAACCTAGGCAACTCATGTCTATCAATCAAATAGACCACTCTCTTAACTTTTCATAAAGTCGTTATAACTAACTTCCCATAAAGCCGTTATAATTCTTTATGTATTAGACAAAATTCATTCTTTTTATAACCAAGAGACTTATACTTGTAAAACCATGTATCATATACTTTCAAATCAAGTTTCTTAACTTTAGAAATCAAGTCTCTTAACTTTAGAAATCAAGTAGCTTATACTTTTAAATCCCAAGTAACTCACACCTTTAAAACAAGTTACTTCTCTTTAAATCATGTCATTTCTCCTCTTTTAAATCAATTAAGTAAATCACTCATTTGACTCCCCTAAAGCTGTTATAATAACCTTTAGGTTTTGGAACTAAGGCATTATCCAAGAGATTAGGAACCACTTCTTTTTTAAGACTCTAAGTACTTCAAGTAAAACAACCTTCACTTTTGAAAATCCAACTTTTATCAAGGGAATGGATTATAACAACTTCTAATTTAAGCATCCAAAGTACAATCAAGGAAGTATATAGAACAACTTCTATATTAGGACATCCAAGTACAATCAAGGAGTAGATCATTTAAGGAGTAGGATTTACTTACTTTACCATAAGGAATCATGCTAGAAGAATAAGAGATGATTCACATACCTTATCGGCTTAATCCACAATCTAAGTCGAATACGTTGCACGTAGAGTTGTCAACCTATAATGTCCACAACACGACTATCAACTTCTAGTTTCTAACGTAGAATGATACTAAGTATAAGGTCCCTTATTCTATGGAAAATTGGGCAGCACTTCCTTTGTTTCTACATACTTTTCCACCTTTTTCAAGGCCCAAAATCAATAAACAATATGCCACATTTAAGGCTCAACAAATCAGCCAATCAAAGGGGATTACACGCCTTACAATACGTGTAAAATTCTGCCCCACAATTAATACCAAGTAGTTCCATAGATAATGCCATTCTCGGCTAACAATGTACAACAACACAAGTCTTTTCAATCCAAGTTGTTAAGTCTAACATGTTATATAGTCGTAAACAACTTTAACAACTATAATTACTTCTTTATATAACATGCGACGACTAAACTAATAGCCAAATTGAATTGCAATATCAAAGGCTAAACATGCTAGTTTCGGATTAGTGGTTCCATTATCCATAACACTTATCAATCTTCATTATACATATCTCATACTTGTTTATATCCATAACTACAACAATAAGTAATCTTCAATCATTAAAACGACAAGATTGTTACCTTGATAAGCCCAAAATAACTTCAAGATTCAAAGTAGCTCCTTAGAAATCTTAGCTCATTTCCTTCACGCTCCAATCCGCTATTGGAAGCCCTTAGAAGTTCACACACAACTTCCATTCCATTTCCAATCAAAACTTATGAAAACAACTTAGGTTTTCATCTTGCACTAACGTGAAAACGCTGCTTTTTCCGGATCTTTCTATTGAGATATCCTTATAATACCCCTAGGAACCTTGGGTTAAAGTATTGTGAATTATGAACCACCAACGAAAATCTTTTGTGTGGGAAAAACTCAAACCCGAGAGCACATTAATGAACAAGAATGAAGTCTTGAAAATTTCTAAGTGTTGAGATAAGTATTGCTACTAGTGTAGTATATATAACACAATGGAGGGCCTAGATTAAAACACTTGTGTGGCTTGGATGAAGAAATCTAAATATCTAGTCAAGTGGCTCATTGACTTGGTCAATTATCTCAAGCTTGATCATCCACGTTACTACTTAACCTTGGTCACTTGACCACTTAACCTTGGTCCAATTTCGAACAAGCCTATATAAGGGGTGACACGTGTCGCCCTTCCATTCGTCCATAAAAGATCGAAAACCTCGTGGGCCCCGCAAAACGTAAAATTTCTCGGGTGGGACCTACGTGACCAAATCCGTAAATAAATTTCCACAATGATAATAAATTCCATACTCCTCAAATAATGCATATTGAGAATATAATTCTCATCAACGAACATTTTTCCTTTCCGAAGTTCGGAAGATTTTTCCTTCGAAAAAAAAATTCTTTCTTTCGTACCAATTTTCAAGTCTTGTGTTCTCGCGTCTATTCTCTTATACATATCCTGGAATTACGGGGTGTAACACCACACCCTTAGTCCGCAGTCGCCTGACCTGACGATCAAGTATCGCTATGGGACTCTCCTCATACGACAATCCCTCTTTCACCTGGACGTCACTAGCTGGGAAAACTCTGGATGCGTCCCCGATACACTTCCGTAACATAGAAACATGGAAGACCGGATGGACTTCCTCCAAGTCGGATGGCAGTTCTGACTCATAGGCAACCTGGCCTACTCTACGGATGATCTGATAAGGCTCAATGTACCTTGGGCTAAGTTTCCCCTTCTTTCCGAACCTCATCACACCCTTCATGGGTGATACCTTCAAGAATACCCAATCGTCAACCTGAAACTCCAAGTGTCGACGCCGATTATCTGCATAAGACTTCTGTCGACTCTGAGCTGCTAATAGTCTCTCCCGGATAAGCTTCACCTTATCCACAGCCTGCTGAATCAAGTCTGGGCCAACTAACTGAACCTCACCCACATCGAACCAACCAATCGGCGACCTATACTTTCGCCCATACAAAGCCTCATATGGCGCCATCTGAATACTGGAATGGTAGCTGTTGTTATATGCAAACTCAACAAGAGGCAAATGATCCTCCCAGCTACCCCTGAAATAAATAACACAGGCCCACAGCATATCCTCAAGTGTCTGGATAGTACGCTATGTCATTCGCTTGGCCCGAGGATGAAATGCGATCGAGACTCACCTGTGTCCTAACCCTTCTCGAAGACCTCCGAGTTAGCCAGAACCGACTCCTCTGCGATATAATATATGTAGGAACTCTGTGCAGTCTCACAATCTCTTGATATAAAGTCTAGCATAATCCTCAGCCGAATAAGTAGTCCTAACTGGAAGAAAGTGGGTTGATTTCGTCAGCCTGTCTACAATAACCCAGATGGAATCACACTTCCTCTGAGTACGAGGTAACCCTGTAACAAAATCCATGTTGATCACCTCCCACTTCTATGTTGGAATCTCAATCGCCTGTAATAGCCCACCGGGCTTCTGGTGCTCAACTCGACTCACGACAATTCGGACACTGAGCAACAAACTCTGCTACGTCCCTCTTCAGTGTATCCCACCAATACATACATCTGAGGTCATGGTACATCTTAGTCAACCCCGGATTAATAGAGTAACGAGTATCGCAGTGCCTCCCTAGAATCTACGACGGTCCCGCAACATCGGAACACACACCGCCTCAAACCTTAGCACCCCATCGACGCTACCTCAAAAGACTCTTCTCCTCTCAAGAGCCGATCTCGATACAAGATCATAACCGTCCTCATATCGCCGCTCTCACCTCATCAACGATGGAAGACTCAAGAATCTCACAAACCCGCACTCCCACTATCATCCAGACGACCAATTAAACCCTAAGGCTCGCTTAGTCGATGGATCCGACGACCATGTCCTCGCCTCTCTCGTTGTACCGGATGCACTCTCTATCAATCTACGACTCAGAGCATCCGCCACCACGTTGGCTTTTCCCGATGGTATAGATATCAACATCATAATCCTTCAAAGAACTATAACCATCGCCTCTCGCCGCAAGTTCGCCTCCTCTCGCGAAGATGTATCGAGGCTTTTGTGGTCTATAAAAATATCCACAAGAACCCCGTATAAATAATGCCTCCAAATATTCAAGGCATGAATAACTGCGGCCAACTCTAAGTCGTGAGTAGGGTAATTCCTCTCATGCTTCCGTAGCTGCCGGGAAGCATAAGCTATAACCTTGTCGTGCTGCATCAATACGCACCCTAGCCCGATACCCGAGGCATCACAATAAATCACATAACCCTCTAATCCCTCGGGATGAGTAAGAACTGGGGCCGTCGTCAACTTTTCCTTCAATAACTGGAAGCACTTCTCTCAAGCTTACGTCCACTGGAACTTAGCCACTTTCTGAGTCAAACTAGTCAAAGGCATCGATATCGGCTTAACCGCCCACAAATCCACGCTAATAACTCGCCAAATTTCTAAGAAGATGCGCACCTCCGTCGGAGTAGTAGGTCTCGGCCAAGTCTTGACCGCCTCAATATTTGCCATATTAACTCGAATGACATCGGCCCCGATAATGTGCCCCAAGAATGCCACTGAGGCCAACCAAAACTCACAATTGGAGAACTTGGCATACAACTGCCGGCTCCGGAGGACTCCAAGTACCGTCCTCAAGTGATCTGCATGCTCCTGCTCGGTGCGAGAATAAACCAGGATGTCATCAATGAATACTATAACAAACGTATCTAGAAATGGCTTGAACACCCGGTTCATAAAATCCATAAATACTGCTGGAGCGTTAGTCAACCCGAAAGACATCACCCTGAACTCATAATGCCTATACCTGGTCCTGAATGCAGTCTTCGAGATATCTGCCTCCTAACTCAGACTGATGTGTCACGACCGACCGGGCGCGATTGGTGCCCTACCCGCACCCCGCTCGTATACATCGTGAGAATAGCGAACATACACAACATATAACATGTTTAGACAATAAACATCACAAGCTAGCCGATAAGTGCCGCTTCCATAAAATATGCATAATCAAAAGTAAATCAGCATAACTCGGCTCTACGTTTCAACCACAAATGTGACTGCACTTCTGGAATAAATCACAAGTGGACAGGCCCGCCATACCTCGAATGTACATAACATCTACAACATCGTGGAAAATCAGACTAAAAGACAAGCCTCCAGAAAAATAGAGCTTCGACACTGACCGTTATCCTAAGAACGAGGATCCACCACCGCTACCCCTACCGCAGATTGAACGCAGCCCCCGAGGAAGGGGGTCAGTACACAATATGTACTAAGTATGTAAAACTGGAAAATACTGTAATTACATCATAAGTCTAAAAACAAAGCCGGAGACATGTATGATAATCAAATTACAGTACATTGTGCCTTACTAACAATGAGAATAAATAAGAGTATACTTACAACATAAAAATAGGAAGCTCGCGATCAAAGAAGGACCACCCGCCCGCAGTATCATTAAGCAACCCTACTCGTGAGACTATTTCACCCGCATAGGTCGTGTGGACCCGCATGAGGTATTCCTCGCATAGGCTCTATCCGCCCGCATAGGTCGTGTAGACCCGCATGAGGTATTCCTCGCATAGGACTGATCCGCCCCGCATGGGACTATTTCACCCGCATAAGCCCTTACGGACTCGCATGAGGTATTCCTCGCATCGTGGGTAGCAAATCCACGGAATATGCAAATGCCACAAACCCGGGGAATGACCCCGTAGTGAATAATATACCACTAGCACAAACCGGCTATCATACATAACATAAGCACTACCGGCTTATCATACAATATATAAGCAAGTTAAGAAATCCCCTAACTTCTTATTAGGCTTATTCAATACACTCTCATTTTAGTTTACTTAAGGCACTAACATGTCTTTTATAAAAATCCGGGAATTTAACCCAAAGTACTACATACTTCCACTCCTTTAAAAATGACTCTTTTTCATATAAAACTTCCAAGATACTAATAATCGTAGTATCAAGTTACAATTACTTTTCAAGACAAGTCACAATACCTTTAGAAATAAAATTAGGCTTCTAAATCAAGTGACTTATTTTCTTATAAAACCTTAGGCAATTGATGCCTTAAAATCAAATTGCCTTTCATTAAATCAAGTCATTTATCCTTATTTATCTTTCCATAAAGCTAATATAACCAACTTCCCATAAAGTCGTTATATTAACTTTATACCTTAGCCAATTACAATTTCCTATCCAAGGGACATACGTTTAAAATGAAACAAGTATCATATACTTTAAAACTCTTCAAGTCCCTTAACTTTAAAAACTTAAGACATCCTTAATACTTTTAAAGAAGTGAGTTAATCTCCTAACTCACCCAACTTGGTTATTCTTAAAACAAGTAAAGGATATCAAGGTCTTGACGCTCACCGCACTATATAATGCAACTAATCATGCTCAAAAGATAGGAAAGTTCTACATACCTCTTCGGGTCAATCACTTGCTAAGTACAATATCCCGCCCGTAGTATGTCAACCTATAATGTCCACAATACGTCTATTAACGTCTTACTTCAAACGTAGAATATTATAAGTGCAAAGTCACTAAATTCTACGGAAAATCGGACAGCACCTCCTTTGTTTCTACATACTTTGCCATCTTTTTCAAGGTCGAATTCAATAACCAAACACGCCACATTTAAGGCCCAACAATGTAATTAACAATAGGGGATTACACGCCTACTAGATGTGTAAAATTCTGCCCCACAAATGATATCAAACTAATACAAACTACTAGGCCAATTCGGCAACATTGAGATACAATAACACCAATTCTTATCCAATTTCCTTTTCAATCCAAGTTGTTAGCATAACATGATATCAAGTCGCAATCGATTATAACTACTATAATCTTCAAGTAAGTAACATGCGACGATTCTAATTAACGACCAAATTGTAATCCAACTTTAAATGGCTTATATGACATTTCGGTTTTTAGGCTACAACAATCCATAACACTTATAAAACTTCAACACATATACTTCATGCTAGCAAACATGTAAGGCTAACAACAATATATAATCTTGTAACACTTTAAGAGACAAGATTATTACCTCAACGAGTCTTAGTCCAACTTCAAATCTGAAGTCGTTCCTTAGCAACTTAGAGCCTCTTCTTGACACTTCAATCCGCTACTTGAGACCCTTAGAATAACACAAACAACTTTCCTTCAATCTTCCAAACAAAACCTAGAAAAGCAACTAGGTTTTCATCTTGCGACTAATACGAAAACTATCTTTTTCCGGGATTTTTCTATAGAGATATCCTTACAATACCCTCATGAACCTTGGTTTAAAGTGTGGAGCTTAATAGACAACAAACAAATTTTTTTCTTGTTGGGAGGGGGTGAACCCGAGAGCTAGCTCTTAGTGTTCTTCAAATTCTTGAATTTTTTTCTAAGTGTAGAAGTTAGTCTTGCTACTAGTACTACTATATAGCACAATGGAGGGTCAAGATATGTACAAATGTGTGGCTTGGATGAAGTTCTATTAAATATCAAGACATGTGGTCCCATTGACTAAGTCAATATTATCAAGCTCTTCAAGTTGCAAGACTTTGTCATCCTAACAATGGTCAAATGACCCTTATACCCATGACATTTTTCGTCCAAGCTCACTAAAGGGGGGGTGACACGTGTCGTCTTTCCATTCGTCACAATATTACGTTTTCCTACAATTCCATAATTCCGATAAATTTTTACAAGTCTCTAATCGTAACATTTGGGATTCTCACGTACGTTCTTAAAACATGTCCTGCCAATACGGGGTGTAACATTCTTCCCCCCTTAGAAACATTCGTCCCTGAATGTTCTTTCGGAGTCAAACTTATAATTAGTGACATAGTTTCCTTTTACCACCCTGACATGCCAATAATGCCACACATGACCACATAATAGCATTTAAGCAAAAATACTTCAATTAAAACTTGACAAGTAAGGGAAAATGAATTACCTGAAGGTGTAGGGAATAAGTGAGGATACTTCCTCAACATGTCCTCCTCCGTTTCCCAAGTCATCTCCTCCCGGTTATCATTTCTCCACAAGACTTTGACGGAAGCCACGTCCTTAGTCCGCAATCTCCTGACCTGGCGATCGAGTATCGCTATGGGACTCTCTGTCACGACCCGTTCCGGGGCCCGTGACTGGTGCCTTACCCCGGGCACCCTAGTGATACAATCATCAGAGTAATCAGCGGAACATAAAACGATACAAGACATATTATGAAATATGAAACAATAATCTGAGAAAAACTTGCCTCTCGGCATAAATATAAACAACAACTTTTTCAACATGAACAGTTTAATCCTTTTTACAAACCCTGCCACAACAAGATTACATGCACTTACGAATGATATGATAACAACGACGGATGTTCGCCATACCCCAATGTAAGCACCTACAACAACAGGACTATACTAAGATAAGCCTCCGAGGAACGGAGCTTTCCCAAACGCCGAATCGTGACCCTAAGAGCGAGGATCAACGATCGTGTACCTTTACTCGCAGATGAACGCAGCCCCGGCGAGGTCAAGACAACAATGTAGTATGTGAAACTGAAAATAAATACTCTAAATGAAATCATAGCAGTCATATAAAGCATGAGACATGTATGATAACCAAACTACGCTTACAACAAAGCTTCATGTCAGTCGTGACTCACGCCTCAGTCATCACTCAAGTATAACAATGGGTCTCGTGCCCACAACATCAATCATGCCTGTGGAATACCTTCCTCACCGCCATCTATGATATAAAAGCACCAAGGAACACACATGAACACCAGTCCCACTCAGGTCATAATAAAATCAGACGGTAAGTGCGAAGGCATAGCCGACTACTAAAAACCACAAGACCAACAAGGTCATGAATCAGATTATAAGATCGGTCGAGACCGTCACATGATCAAAGCTGGTCGCTCGCCCGCAAGATCAAATGTGCGCGTCTAGCCCTGGAACTCCCCGCAGCTCCGCATAGGCCAATCTCATAGGCCCGCATGAGGTATAACCCCGCATCGAGGGTAGCTACTCCCGGCATCGCCCCGACTCGCACCGCACGGCCACATGCATCGCATGACCATAAAGGCCGCACACTAACCTCGAACTCGTAGCTCGCATAGGCCCCTGTGACCCGCATGAGGTATTCTCGAATCACGGTCCTGCATCACTCGAGTCTACCCCGCGACGGAGGGCGGCTTAACCCCGAAAACACGGTGAGTGGTATAATACCAACATAACGCTTTAACGCTTAAACAACATAAGCACAATCAAGGAAAACCCTTTACACAAACATCACGTATCACTAACACACGTAGCATTCTAATATGATTACTTATCAAATCAACACGAAGGTATTACAAGGCTATCACAAACCAATACAATCAAGTTATTCACACATAAGGTACTTTCTACTACGTGTCAACATGTTCGGTTTCTACCCCAAAGTACTTCATACATTAACTTTTTAAAAGATACGTTACTTTCACAAAAGTCACACAATACGTAGTATATGAAAATAGAGTGATTATCTTTTGAAGTGAATCAAAACACTTATCTTTGTAAAATCAAGTAACAACATTATTATCCAAACGCCCAAGTTTGCCTAATTTCAAATGTTCACGCTTCTTATTTTAGAAAGGTTTCAGAGTTCATAGTCTTATTCATTTAAGAATATAATTCTCTCTTTAAACTATCCGAGAAACATAAGCCTTATATGTGAGTAGGATATTCTCGCTTATAACAATCTTATTACAAAGCCATGATCTAGAAATATCATTTTGTCTCATCTTAGCTTCTATGCGGATGGAAGTTTCTACGTTTTAATAATACTTAATCATAAAACATTTCCTTTATTAACGCCGCAGTTGGTTTGTCGATACACATTCTCGATTTCAAATCAAGAAACATTGTTAAGTCATATACCTAACTTCCCATAAAGCTAGTATAACTCTTAAGTTTTCAAAAACCAAGTATTACTTCTTCTTTCGAAATGATTAAAAAATATTTTTAAATACTTCAAGTTCTTTATTAACACATAACGAGCCAGCCATAGTTCAAATCGATTTACCTTTTAAAACCACAAGTATTTTCTTACCAACATAAAGCTTTTATAAACAACTTCCCATAAAGCCGTTATAAAAATTTATGTTTTAAACCAATCAAATACATTTAGCACATGTACGCTCACCGTACTACATAGTTCACACATATCATGCTAGAAGAGATAGGAAGAGGTTCACATACCTCGCGATTTGTATCGACTAATAGCAAAACGCCCAAGTACTTCCAACCGCCGCTACTCCTAAGCCAAGTAGATCGCGCCACACGTAGTACTTCAACCTATAAGGCCACAAGGCGCTTTATTAACATTTAGACCTCATCAGAACATTCTACCGAAAAATTCTGCAAAGACTTCCCGCAACAGAAATCTCCTCGCTTTATCGAGGTCACTACCAAGCCAACCAGTGGGTTATACAACTAACCCGAACGGTACAATTCTACTCCATGTAAAAGTCGCACAAGTCTCATCTGAATACACCCCATGTAAATACAGTCAAGATTTTCTTTCAAAAGGTTTCTTATTATTCAGCTTAAGTCAAAAGACATCACGATAACAACGTTCGATTCTATATATAGTATACTTCAACTATATAGTCTAACAATCATGTAATTTCCAATTACAATAGAGGACAAGATATTTACCTCGATAAGCCCATAATTATCCAAGTTTAAATGTCGATCCCGAGCAAGGTTTAGCTCCTACTCCGAGCGCCCGACCCGCCTAAACAACCCTTGAAGTTCTAACCAACTTCTACTTATTACTCCAACTAACTATGGAGATTTTCCTGTGGTTTCGTTTAGTGATCAAGGGAAGTATAATAGTATTTCCGGCTTTTCAGATGTGGTAACTTTTGAATACAACAAGGTAAAGGCTAAGGTATTTTGGGCATTATAACAATACTGAGAAGTATTTCTACCAAGAGGGGTATTATACGAAAGCAACTAGGCTGTGGGTACCCCACGCTAGCACCCAGGGGGAGTGAGGGCTCTCGCCACAAAGGCCACTCAAAGGGAGGGTTTCGCCAAGGGCCTTTACTAGGGGGCTCTTGGGCGAGAGTCAAACAAGAGGAGAGAGGGAAGGATTTCAAGACTTAGAACACATTGGATGATGAAGTTTCAACAAAGGGAGGTATTTATAGGAAGCTGGCCAACCAACGGACAAGATCAAGCCATGTGTTAGGCAAGTGTAAGGCCAAGATCAAGCCAAGTGCACCCTATCCCTACTCCACAAAACATGGCACAAAACAAGGCACAAAACAAGGCACAAAGCAAGGCCAAGAAAGCTAGCAAAAACGTCCCACTTTCGCCAGCAAACCGCCAACTTGAGGTGACAAGTGTCGCCTCTCGTTGGTCCAAAATATTCCGCCTCTAAAAATCCGCAAAATTAGAAATGACATAGCCGTATTTTACCCTACGAAGTCGTGGAAACGTTTCATTAAAAACGACTCTAATCGGGTGTTGTGAACAAATAATTTCGCCAAGCCACTTTTAAAAGTTTCAAATTTCTACGCACGCCCCTTACGCATACACTGAAATACGGTATAACATTCTCCTCCTTAGAAACATTCGTCGAATGTTCCTTCTAAGTCTCAAAACAAACGCGCCAAGATAGTCTTCACTACTATACTTACGAGAACAATCCTTGCCACACATGGCCATAGAAACAAACGCACAAATACCCACATCTACGCCACTATAAGCACCTCTAACATCACAAACGCCCCATCCAAGGGTCAAAAATATAATTCCTTCGCACTTTCTCCATACAAAAGAAATGATACCACTTTTGTCACTTTGCCGCGAGGTTCTAGTGTCACCCCGGCGACCTAACAAATGGTACCGCCGACGCGATCCCCGAGGTCGCATACCTCGAATCCTTACCACATTCGAATCGCTCGCTTCAAAACTGGGTTACTAATCTAATGTGGTCATCATTAATCGAACACTGACGGATCTCCGATACTTCAACATCACAATACGAAGACCGACGCACCGCTTCCTACGCCGGACGGCAAATGCTAACATATAGGCAACCCGCCTATCCTTCACACGAACTCACAAAGGCCCAAAGTAACTCGCTAAGTTCCTCTGCTTTCCAAAACTCGTCACACCCAAACCGGGTGGTATCTTCAAGACCGCCAACTCGAACTCTAAGCGTCGTCGCCGACAATCCGCACGATTTCCTCTGAGCTGCCAGAACTTCTTCTAGACAAGCTTCTCACTATCCACAGTCTGCTGGAACAAGCCTGAACCAACTGTCTGAACCTTGCCAACATCGAACCACTCGACCGGCAACTTACACACCCGCCCCTACAAGGCTTTATAAGGCGACATCCGAACACTGAAATGGTAGCTTAAACACTCCCTCCACAGGAGACAACAATCCCCACAACTACCCCTGAAATCCAAACACTGGCCCGAGGGCGAATGCGATTCTGAGACTCACCTGAGTTCCTATCCTTGCCTGGTAAAACTTTTAGAAAACGAAAATAGCCACAACCTGGGCTTCACTGTCTGACATAAGGTGAAGGTAGGCACCCCGTGCAGCCTTTCAACCTTTCAGATAACTCAACACAGCCGAGTAAACGGTCCTCGATCAAGAACACGATGGTCGCTTCCCATCGCCCGACCATCGGTCGAACGCATCCACGAACTCGCACGCGGTTAACTAAACTCGCCTAACACCCTCACAACCCTAACACAAGGCGGGACCACCACAACCGACCTCACCACCAAACCTACCGCTGGTTGACCCGCAACGTGGCTCAACCCGACCCGCAACGCGCACAATACTAGCTCCCGATCCGAACAATCTCACTAATCACGCTTCAAAACCTAGCGCCTTCTTAGCTCAACTACCCCCTTTCAAATCACGCTACTAAGGGACTTATCCCACAAACCGAGCTCACGTGCACCAGGCACTCCGATAAGGATCAAACATAACACTACACTTATACTCGAGATGGCCTTACCTCTAAGGTCTCTACGATAACACTCTAAGGCTCCCACATTCTCTATCCCCAAAATCTTACTGCTAACCCACCATGATCTCTAATCACAACTAACATATCGCTATCGTAACATAGCACTTAAGGTATACTCACCTTATCACACATACAGATCTCTGAGGTTAAGGATATATCTATATCTACCGCTTCACTCCTTAGTCGTCTAATCAACCCCGCCTGCAGGCGATAGCTAAGGAAGGTGACGAACTACCCACCGATCAAGGCAAAGTCCTCCTACTAGGTCACCCATTCGACACATGGCTCGACGGCCGCAGTACAACAAGTACCAACTAAAGACGACATTCCCGGGATGACGTCACATCGCCAACCGAAGCCCCGAGTTCTCACCAACTCCTGCATACCCCGAACGCATCAACCCCGCGAGGACCTCTTTGCACCGTGGACGTGCATAATCTAATCCACGCGAGGTGACTCGCCAGAAAGTTACCAAAGGACTGGCCGCTCGCCTCTTCTCGCCCTTCGTTAACCCGCCGATCTCTACGCTTCGGCTTGTCGCGCATAAGCCCGCATACGTGCCATGCCAAGCCTAATCAAGAATTACTCTTGCACAACCTCTCTTAGATAGTCGTCAAGACCCGTGGTACATCGGTATACTCTCCGTAGCCAAATCCATAGCTAGTAACAGGTCGCTTTCTTGCAATCTAAATTCATCGTTCCTCCGTGGAACCGGGCGTTCATATATCATGGCCGCAGAGGCACCGCTGCCGCCAGACTAAACTCTCTTTGGGCTAGTGACGCCGCAGAACTCCCGAATGAAGACTACCTCTAGGTAATGATTGGGCTGCCCTCGCCACCCTCTCGAACTCTACTGCAGCCTCCTCGCTTTGCCCTCCCGCCTCGGGTTGCCTACGCGGAGGCCTAACTGTCAGGGACAGAAATACGTTAGAGGGTCCAACTTACAACACAGCTCTAAGGCACGATCTCAGAGTTAGAAGAATCGAAACCAATCCTAAATATCCTATAGCCTCTCGATTATCGTGTGGTGCACAACACACCGATAATCAAGACTCTACTGGATACGGTCTGTAGACACTTTCCGAGGATTAACTGCTCTGATACCACTTTTGTCACGACCCGTTCCGGGGCCCGTGACTGGTGCCTTACCCCGGGCACCCTAGTGATACAATCATCAGAGTAATCAGCGGAACATAAAACGATACAAGACATATTATGAAATATGAAACAATAATCTGAGAAAAACTTGCCTCTCGGCATAAATGTAAACAACAACTTTTTCAACATGAACAGCTTTAATCCTTTTTACAAACCCCGCCCACAACAAGATTTCATGCACTTCTACGAATGATATGACAACAACGACGGGACAGGGCCCCGTCATACCCCTGAATGTAAGCACCTACAACAACAGGGGACTATACCAAGATAAGCCTCCGGAGGAACGGAGCTTTCCCAAACGCTGAACTGTGACCCTAAGAGCGAGGATCAACGATCGTGTACCTTTACCGCGCATGAACGCAGCCTCAAGGAGGTCGCATAACAAAAATTTAGTATGTGAAATGAAAATAACATCAGAAATGAAATCATAGCAATCATATAAAGCATGAGACATGTATGATAACCAAACTACGCTTACAACAAAGCGATATGTCAGTCGTGACTCACGCCTCAAGTCATCACTCAAGTATAACAATGGGTCTCGTGCCCACAACATCAATCATGCCTGGAATACCTTTCCTCACCGCCGGCATTTATGATATAAAAGCACCAAGGAACACATGAACACCGTGTCCCACTGTGTCATAATAAAATGTGACGGTAAGTACGGCGCATAGCCGATTACTAAAAACCCACGCACCAACAAGGTCATGAATCAGATTCATAAGATCTGTCTAGACCGCACCATATGATCGAAGCTGGCCACTCGCCCGCAATATCAAATGTGCGCGTCTAGCCCTGGAACTCCCCGCAGCTCCGCATAGTCCAATCTCATAGGCCCGCATGAGGTATAACCCCGCATCGAGGGTAGCTACTCCCCGGCATCGCCCCGAGTCGCAGTCCGCATGGCCACATGCACCGCATGACCATAAAGGCCGCACACTAACTCGAACTCTCGTAGCCCGCATAGCCCTCGTGACC
Organism: Przewalskia tangutica; assembly: GCA_029844215.1. Lineage (NCBI taxonomy): Eukaryota > Viridiplantae > Streptophyta > Magnoliopsida > Solanales > Solanaceae > Przewalskia > Przewalskia tangutica. The sequence goes on along the minus strand of CM056720.1, from coordinate 107,260,583 downwards.
CGCATGAGGTATTCTCGAATCACGGTCCTGCATCGCTCGAGTCTACCCCGCAGACGGAGGCGCTTAACCCCTAAACACGGTGAGTGGTATAATACCAACATAACAGCTTTAACGCTTAAACAACATAAGCACAATCGGGAAAACCCCTTTACACAAACATCACAGAATACTAACACACGTAGCATTCTAATATGATTACTTATCAAATCAACACGAAGGTATTACAAGGCTATCACAAACCAATACAATCAAGTTATTCACACATAAGGTACTTTCTACTATGTGTCAACATGTTCGGTTTCTACCCCCAAAGTACTTCATACATTAACTTTTTAAAAGATACGTTACTTTCACAAAAGTCACACAATACCCGTAGTATATGAAAATAGAGTGATTATCTTTTGAAGTGAATCAAAACACTTATCTTTGTAAAATCAAGTAACAACATTATTATCCAAACGTCCAAGTTTGCCTAATTTCAAATGTTCACGTTTCTTATTTTAGAAAGGTTTCGTAGTTCATAGTCTTATTCATTTAAGAATATAATTCTCTCTTTTAAACTATCTGAGAAACATAAGCCTTATATGAGTAGGATATTCTCGCTTATAACAATCTTATTACAGAAATGATCTAGGAAATATCATTTTGTCTCATCTTAGCTTCTATGCGGATGGAAGTTTCTACGGTTTTAATAATACTTAATCATAAAACATTTCCTTTATTAACGCCGCAGTTGGTTTGTCGATACACATTCGATTTCAAATCAAGAAACATTGTTAAGTCGTTATAACTAACTTCCGATAAAGATAGTATAACTCTTATGTTTTCAATAACCTAGTATTACTTCTTCTTTCTAAATGATTCAAAAATCTTTTGAAATACTTCAATTTCTTTATTAACACATAACGAGCCACCATAGTTCAAATCGCTACCTTTTAAAACCACAAGTATTTTCTTACCAACATAAAGCTATTATAACCAACTTCCCATAAAGCCGTTATAACACTTTATGTTTTAAACCAATCAAATACATTTAGCACATGACGCTCACCGTACTACATAGTTCACACATATCATGCTAGAAGAGATAGGAAGAGGTTCACATACCTCGCGACGAGTATCGACTAATAGCAAAACGCTCCAAGTACTTCCAACCGCTCGGCTACTCCTAAGCCAAGTAGATCGTGCCACACGTAGTACTTCAACCTATACGGCCACAAGGCGCTTATGAACATTTAGCCCTCATCGTAGAACATTCTACCGAACATTCGCAAGACCTCCCAACAACAGAAATCTCCTCCTTTATCGAGGCTCGGCTACCAAGCCAACCGGGGGTTATACAACTAACCCGAACAGGTACAATTCTACTCACGTAAAAGTCGCACAAGTCTATCAGAATACGCCCTATGTAAATACAGTCAAGACTTTTCTTCAAAAGGTTTCTTATTATTCAGCTTAAGTCAAAAGACATCACGATAACAACGTTCGCTTCTATATATAGTATACTTCAACTATATAGTCTAACAATCATGTAATTTCCAATTACAATAGAGGACAAGATATTTACCTCGATAAGCCCATAATTATCCAAGTTTAAATGTCGATCCTGAGCAAGGTTTAGCTCCTACTCCGAGCGCTCCGACCCGCTCCAAACAACCCTTAGAAGTTCTAACCAACTTCTACTTATTACTCCAACTAACTATGGAGATTTTCCTTAGGGTTTCGGTTTAGTGACTGAAGGGAAGTATAATAGTATTTCGGGCTTTTCAGATAGGGGTAACTTTGGAATACAACAAGGTAACGGCTAAGGTATTGTGGGCATTATACCACTACTGGGCGACGTATTACTACCAAGAGGGGGGTATTATACGAAAGCAACTAGGCCAGGGGGGGGGTACCCCACGGCTAGTACCCCAAAGGGGAGTGGAGGCTCTCGCCACAAAGGCCACTCAAAGGGGAGGGTTTCGCCAAGGGCCTTTACTAGGGGGCTCTTGGACGAGTCAAACAAGAGGAGAGGAAGGATTTCAAGACTTAGAACACATTTGGATGATGAAGTCTTCAACAAAGGGAGGGTATTTATAGGGAAGCTGGCCAACCAACGGACAAGATCAAGCCACGTGTTAGGCAAGTGTAAGGCCAAGATCGCCAAGTGCACCCTATCCCTACTCCACAAAACATGGCACAAAACAAGGCACAAAACAAGGCACAAAACAAGGCCAAGAAAGCTAGCCAAAACGCCCCACTTTCGGCCAAAGAAACCGCCAACTTGAGGGTGACAAGTGTCGCCTCTCGTTGGTCCAAAATATTCCGCCTCTAAAAATCCGCAAAAATTAGAAATGACATAGCCGTATTTTACCCTACGAAAGTCATGGAAACGCTTTCAAAAACGACTCTAATCGGGTGTTGTGAACAAATAATTTCGCCAAGCCACTTTTAAAAGTTTCAAATTTCTACGTCGTCCCTTACGCACACACTGAAATACGGTATAACATTCTCCTCCTTAGAAACATTCGTCCGAATGTTCCTTCTAAGTCTCAAACAAACGCGCCAAGATAGTCTTCACTACTATACTTACGAGAACAATCCTTGCCACACATGGCCATAGAAACAACCGCACAAATACCCACATCTACGCCCACGGAAGCACCTCTAACATCACAAACGCCTCCCATCCAAGTGGTCAAAATATAATTCCTTCGCACTTTCTCCATACAAAAGAAATGATACCACTTTTGTCACTTTGCCGCGAGGTTCTAGTGTCACCCGGCGACCAACAAATGGTACCGCCGCACGCGATCCCCGAGGTCGCCATACCTCGAACTCTTACCACATTCGAATCGCTTCGCTTTCCAAAACTCGGTTACTAATCTAATGTGGTCATCATTAATCGAACACTGATGGATCTCCGATACTTCCCGAACATCACAATACGAAAAGATCGGACGATCGCCTCCTACGTCGGACGGCAAATGCTAACATATAGGCAACCCGCCTATCCTTCACATGAACTCACAAAGGCCCAAAGTAACTCGCTAAGTTCCTCTCGCTTTCCAAAACTCGTCACACCCAAACCGGTGGTATCTTCAAGACCGACCGCCAACTCGAACTCTGCGTCGCCGCCGATAATCCGCACGATTTCCTCCGAGCCGCCGTAACTTCTTCTAGACAAGCTTCTCACTATCCACGACCTGTGGAACAAGCTCGAACCAATCGCCCGAACTTGCCAACATCGAACCACTCGAGCAACTTACACACCCGCCCCTACAAGGCTTTATAAGGCGACATCCGAACACCGAAATGGTAGCTTAAACACTCTCCACAGAGACAACAATCCCCACAACTACCCCGAAATCCAAACACCGCCCGAGGGCGAATGCGATTCTGAAACTCACCTGAGTTCCTATCCTTGCCTGGTAAAACTTTTAGAAAACGAAAATAGCCACAACCTGGGCTTCACTGTCTGACATAAGGTGAAGGTAGGCACCCCGTGCAACCTTTCAACATTTCTGATAACTCAACACACGAGTAAATGGTCCTCGACCAAGAACACGATGGTCGCCCCATCGCCCGACCATCGGTCGAACGCATCCACGAACTCGTGACACGTTAACTAAACTTGGGCCTAACACCCTCACAACCCTAACACAAGACGGGACCACCACAACCGACCCCACCACCAAACCTACCGCGGGTTGACCCGCAACGTGGCCTCAACCCGACCGCAAGAACGCACAATACTAGCTCCCGATCCCAACAATCTCACTAATCACGCTTGAAAACCTGGCGGTCTTCTTAGCTCAACTACCCCCTTTCAAATCACGCTACTAAGGGACTTATCCCACAACATAGCTCACGTGCACCATGCACTCCGATAAGGATCAAACATAACACTACACTTATACTCGAGACGGCCTTACCTCTAAGGTCTCACGTATAACACTCTAAGGCTCCCACATTCTCTATCCCCAAAATCTTACTCGGTTAACCCACCATGATCTCTAATCACAACTAACATACGCTATCGAACATAGCACTTAAGGTATACTCACCTTATCACACATACAGATCTCTGAGGTTAAGGATATATCTATATCTACCGCTTCACTCCTTAGTCGTCTAATCAACCCCGCCTGCAGGCGCATAGCTAAGGTGACGAACTACCCACCTGCATCGAAGGCAAAGTCCTCCTACTAGGTCACCCATTCGACACATGGCTCGACGGTCGCAGTACAACAAGTACCAACTAAAGACGACATTCCCGATGACGCATCACACCGTGAACCGAAGCCACGAGTTCGACCAACTCCTGCATACCCCGAACGTATCAACCCCGCGAGGACCTCTTTCAGACCGTGGACGTGCATAATCTAATCCACGCGAGGTGACTCGCCAGAAAGTTACCAGGACTGGCCGCTCGCCCTCTTCTCTCGCCCTTCGTTAACCCGCCGATCTCTACGCTTTCGCTTGCGCGCATAAGCCCGCATACGAGCCATGCTCAAGCCTAATCAAGAATTACTCTTGCACAACCTCTCTTAGATAGTCGCCAAGACCCGTGGTACATCGGTATACTCTCCGTAGCCAAATCCATAGCTAGTAATGTGGTCGCTTTCTTGCAATCTAAATTCACCGCTCTGGCCGTGGAACCGGCGTTCATATATCATGGCCGCAGAGGCATCGCCGCCGCCGTACTAAACTCGGGCTAGTGACGCCGCAGAACTCCCCGAATGAAGCACTACCCTAGGTAATGATTGGGCTCGTGCCTCGCCACCCTCGAACTCTACTGCAGCCTCGGCCGCTTTGCCCTCCCGGCGGGTTGCCCTACGCGAGGCATAGCGGTGCGGAAAGAAATACGTGAGAGGGTCCAACTTACAACACGCCTCTAAGGCACGATCTCGAGTGAGAAGAATAGAAACCAATCCTAAATATCCTATAGCCTCCGATTATTGGTGTGGTGCACAACACACCGATAATCAAGACTCTATCGATACGGTGCATAGACACTTTCCGAGGATTAATCGCTTCGATACCACTTTTGTCACGACTGCCGGCCCGTGACTAGTGCCTTACCCCGCACCCTAGTGATACAATCATCGAGTAATCACGAACATAAACGATACAAGACATATTATGAAATATGAAACAATAACTGAGAAAACTTGCCTCTCGGATAAATATAAACAACAACTTTTTCAACATGAGCAGTTTAATCTTTTTACAAACCCCGCCTACAACAAAGATACGCACTTACGAATGATATGACAACAACGACGACAGGCCGCCATACCCCGAATGTAAGCACCTACAACAACAGGGACTATACTAAGATAAGCCTCCGAGGAACGAGCTTTCCCAAACGCTGAATCGTGACTCCTAAGAGCGAGGATCAACGATCGGTGTACCTTTACTGCAGATGAACGCACTTCGGGCGAGGTCAAAACAAAATTTAGTATGTGAAATCAAAATAATATCAGAAATGAAATCATAGCAATATATAAAGCATGAGACATGTATGATAACCAAACTACGCTTACATAAAGCGATGTCAAGTCGTGACTCACGCCTCAAGTCATCACTCAAGTATAACAACGGGTCTCGTGCCCACAACATCAATCATGCCCGTGGAATACCTTCCTCACCGGCGCCATGATATAAAAGCACTAAGGAACACACATGAACACGTGTCCCACTGTGTCATAATAAAATTAGACGGTAAGTACGAAGGCATAGCCGACTACTAAAAACCCACGCATCAACAAGGTCATGAATCAGATTATAAGATCTGTCTGCCGTCACATGATCAAAGCTAGTCGCCGCTCGCAATATCAAATGTGCGCGCTGCCTAGCCTCGAACTCCCCGCAGCCCGCATAGGCCAATCTCATAGGCCCGCATGAGGTATAACCCCGCATCGAGGGTAGCTACTCCCGGCATCGCCCGACTCGCACCGCACGCCACATGACCGCATGACCATAAAGGCCGCACACTAACTCGAACTCGTAGCTCGCATAGCCCCCGTGACCCGCATGAGGTATTCTCGAATCACGGTCCTGCATCACCGAAGTCTACCCCGCATCGGAGGGCTTAACCCTAAACACGCGAGTGGTATAATACCAACATAACAGCTTAACGCTTAAACAACATAAGCACAATCAAGGGAAAACCCTTTACACAAACATCACGTATCACTAACACACGTAGCATCCTAATATGATTACTTATCAAATCAACACGAAGGTATTACAAGGCTATCACAAACCAATACAATCAAGTTATTCACACATAAGGTACTTTCTACTACGTGTCAACATGTTCGGTTTCTACCCCAAAGTACTTCATACATTAACTTTTTAAAAGATACGTTACTTTCACAAAAGTCACACAATACCGTAGTATATGAAAATAGAGTGATTATCTTTGAAGTGAATCAAAACACTTATCTTTGTAAAATCAAGTAACAACATTATTATCCAAACGCCCAAGTTTGCCTAATTTCAAATGTTCACGTTTCTTATTTTAGAAAGGTTTCAGTAGTTCATAGTCTTATTCATTTAAGAATATAATTCTCTTTTAAACTATCCGAGAAACATAAGTCTTATATGTGAGTAGGATATTCTCGCTTATAACAATCTTATTACAGCCATGATCTAGAAATATCATTTTGTCTCATCTTAGCTTCATGCAGATGGAAGTTTCTACCGGTTTTAATAATACTTAATGTTAAAACATTTCCTTTTATTAACGCTGCAGTGGTTTGTCGATACACATTCTGATTTCCGAAATCAGTAAAACATTGTTAAGCCGTTATACCTAACTTCCCATAAAGCTAGTATAACTCTTAAGTTTTCAAAAACCAAGTATTACTTCTTCTTTCGAAATGATTCAAAAATCTTTTGAAATACTTCAAGTTCTTTATTAACACATAACGAGCCAGTCATAGTTCAAATCAGTTACCTTTTAAAAACCACAAGTATTTTCTTACCAACATAAAGTTATTATAACCAACTTCCCATAAAGCCGTTATAACACTTTATGTTTTAAACCAATCAAATACATTTAGCACACGACGCCTACCGTACTACATAGTTCACACATATCATGCTAGAAGAGATAGGAAGAGGTTCACATACCTCGCGACGAGTATCGACTAATAGCAAAACGCTCCAAGTACTTCCAACCGTCGGCTACTCCTTAAGCCAAGTAGATCGCGCCACACGTAGTACTTCAACCTATAAGGCCACAAGGCGCTTATTAACATTTAGACCTCATCGTAGAACATTCTACCAAAATTCGGCAAAGACCTCCCCGCAATACAGAAATCTCCTCCTTTATCGAGGTCGGCTACCAAGCCAACCGTGGGTTATACAACTAACCCGAACGGGTACAATTCTACTCCACGTAAAAGTCACAAGTTCATCTGATACACCTATGTAAATACAATAAGATTTCTTCTTCGAAAGGTTTCTTATTATTCAGCTTAAGTCAAAAGACATCACGATAACAACGCTCGCTTTTATATATAGTATACTTCAACTATATAGTCTAACAATCATGTAATTTCCAATTACAATAGAGGGACAAGATATTTACCTCGATAAGCCCATAATTATCCAAGTTTAAATGTCGATCCTGAGCAAGGTTTAGCTCCTACTCCGAGCGCCCGACCGCCTCCAAACAACCCTTAGAAGTTCTAACCAACTTCTACTTATTACTCCAACTAACTATGGAGACTTTCCTTAGGGTTTCGGTTTAGTGACTGAAGGGAAGTATAATAGTATTTCTAGGCTTTTCGTATAGGGGTAACTTTTGGAAAACAACAAGGTAAAGGCTAAGGTATTTTGGGCATTATAACAATACTTGGAGAAGTATTTCTACCAAGAGGGGGGGTATTATACGAAAGCAACTAGGCTAGGGGGGGGTACCCCACGGCTAGCACCCCAAAGGGGGGAGGGGGAGGCTCTCGGCCACAAAGGCCACTCAAAGGGGGAGGGGTTTCTCGGCCAAGGGCCTTTACTAGGGGGGGGGGGCTCTTGGACGAGAGTCAAACAAGAGGAGAGGGGAAGGATTTCAAGACTTAGAACACATTTGGATGATGAAGTCTTCAACAAAGGGAGGGGTATTTATAGGGAAGCCAAGGGCCAACCAATGGACAAGATCAAGCCATGTGTTAGGCAAGTGTAAGGCCAAGATCAAGCCAAGTGCACCCTATCCCTACTCCACAAAACATGGCACAAAACAAGGCACAAAACAAGGCCAAGAAAGCTAGCCAAAACGTCCCACTTTCGGCCAAGCAAACCGCCAACTTGAGGGTGACAAGTGTCGCCCTCTCGTTGGTCCAAAATATTCCGTCTCTCAGAAAAATCCGCAAAAATTAGAAATGACATAGCCGTATTTTACCCTACGAAAGCTGTGGAAACGTTCGTCGAAAAACGACTCTAATCGGGTGTTGTGAATAAATAATTTCGGCCAAGCCACTTTTAAAAGTTTCAAATTTCTACGTACGTCCCTTACGTACACACTCTGGAAATACGGGGTATAACACTCTCCTCATACGATAACCCCTCTGTCAGCTGGACCTCACTAGTAGGGAAAACTCTCGCTGGATCTCCGATACACTTCCGCAACATAGAAACATGGAAGACCGGATGTACCGCCTCTAACTCTGATGGCAGATCCAACTCATAGGCAACCTTGCCTACTCGACGGACGATCTGGTAGGGCCCAATGTACCTTAGGCTGAGTTTCCCCTTCTTTCCGAATCTCATCACACCCTTCATGGATGACACCTTCAAGAAGACCCAATCGTCTACCTGAAACTCCAAATGCCGACGCCGATTATCCGCATATGACTTCTGCCAACTCTGAGCTGCTAACAGTCTCTCCTGGATAAGCTTCACCTTATCCACACTTTACGAACCAAGTCCGCCAACTAACTGCACCTCGCCCACGTCGAACCAACCAATCGACGACCTACATTTCCGCCCATACAAAGCCTCGTATGGCGCCATCTGTACACTAGAATGGTAGCTGTTGTTATAAGCAAACTCCACAAGAGGCAAATGATCCTCCCAGCTACCTGTTATACCCCATATTTCCTGAGTATGTACGTGAGGGCGTACGTACAAAAGTTTAGCCTTAAAGTTAGGCATAGGACGAAAATTTGTGCACAACCCACGAAAAGAATTGTTTTCCGACGAAACGTTTTCCAAGACTTGCGAAGGGAAAATTACTATGCGACATTTATATTTTTGCGGATTTTTCCGAGAGATGAAATATTTTGGACCAACGAGAGGCGACACTTGTCACCTCAAGTTGGCGAACAGACGACCTTGGCACATTTTTGTGGCCTTGCATTAGTTAAGGTTAGGTAGGATATTTTGTGTAGTAGATGGATAAGGACACATGGGTGAATCTCCACCCTCCACTTGCCCTCCACTTTCCTTCATCTTGACCCTTGAATGTCCTATAAATACCCCCCTTGAGTTGAAGACTTCTTCATCCACAAATCATCTTCCAAGTCTCCAAACTTTCCCCCCTTTGAGAGAAGCTCTCGTCCAAAGCCTTCTCCGCCCGCCTCTTGAGAAGAGCTTAGCAAACACCCCTCTCCCCTTCCTAGTGGTCTCAAAGCCCCCTTGGTAGAAAATACTCTCCTAGTATTGTTACTATCCCCAAAATACCCTAGCTGTATATCTAGTAGTATTCCAAAGTCACCTCTATACTTAGAGCCCGAAAAATACTTCTATACTTCCATTAGTCACTAAACGAAACCCTAGGAGAAACTTCATAGTTGGTTGAAGTAGTAGAAGTTGTGTAGAAACTTCTAAGGGTTTCTTGGAGCGGATTGGAGCGTTCAGATTATGAGCTAAACCTTGCTCAAGATCGACTTATATCTTGGATAATTTTGGGCTTATCGAGGTAAATAATAATCCTATCCTTCTATTGTAATTGGAGAATACATACTGTAGATGTATAGAAATAAGTATAAAATACATAGAAGGATATTAAAGAAGAGAATTGAACTGTAAGTACATAGAAGGGTATTACATAAGAGAATTAAACTGTAATCACATCAGAAGAATTAAAGAAGATTGAAATGTACTTACATAGGACTGTATTTACAGTAGACTTGTATAGTTACCGGGTAGGGAAGTGCTGCCCGATTTTCCGTAGAATAGAGAACCCTCTGCTTAGATTATCCTACAGAGTAGTCTAGACGTTGATAGACGTATTTGACTATTATAGGTTGATACTCTGCGCGCGACATATTCGACTTGGCAGGTGGATTTCGCCGAGAAGGTATGTGATTCTTCCTATCCTCTTGAGCATGATATTTTAAAGTATATATATAGTACGGTGACGACGCGTGTGTTAACTGAACATGGTTTTACTTGACGTCTCTTGACTTGAGTCTAAATAATAAGAATCTTGAAGTATTTCAAAAGAATTATGAATCATTTTTGAAAGAAGAGTAATACTTGGTTTTTAAACAAAAGCTTAAGAGTTATACTAGCTTTATGGGAAGTTAGGTATAACGACTTAAGAAAGATAAAAGGAACGGTTTACTTATGTGTTTATAAAAGACTTGTATTAATTTCTGGAAAGTACAGTAAGATGGTTTGTTGAGTAGACATATTGTGATGCTATGTGTGTCAGTATCTTGTAACGTTTGTGTAAAGAGGTTATTCTTATTTGTGCTTATGTTGTTTAACAATAAGCCGTTATGTTAGTATTACATCACTCACCTCTTAACATGATATACCGGGGGTTAAGCTGCCCCCCGATGCGGGGTATACCTCAGGCAGTCTGTGTGACTATGATTCGAGAATACCTCATGCGGGTCCAGGGGACCTATGCGGAGCTACGAGAGTTCCAGGTTAGTGTGCGGTCCATGTGGCCATGCGGTCTCTATGGCCATGCGGACTACGAGTCCAGGACGATGCCGAGGAGTAGCTACCCTTGATGCGGGGAATACCTCATGCGGGCCTAGGTGGCATATGCGGACTACGGGAGTCCAGGATTAGGCATGCATAATGATACTATGGGCGATTGGCCTTGCTTCGATCATTCGCAGCCTAGAAAAGACCTGCTACAGTTTACCTATTGTTGCTCTTGTTTATGATGTGGCACTATGTGCGGTTACCTTGGTTGTTTCGTACATATTTGTAAAATTGGTTTTAAAATGATAATGATTTCATTTAAAGTACTTTACAGTTTCACATACTTGGTACCTGTTGTACTGACCTCCTTCGGGGGGCTGCGTTCATGCCGCAGGTAAGGGAAAGCAGGTGCTAGATCCGCATCCTTAGGATCTTTTGCTTTGGTGTCAGGAGCTCCATCTTCTCCGGAGAGTGGACTTTTGGGTATGATCTCCCTGTTGTTGTAGATAGTTTTGTACATTCAGGGTATGGCGGGGCCCTGTCCCGCCATAGTTGCTTATCTTCTTAGAGGTCTGTAGTCCTATTGTACAGTTGGGATGTAACTGCCAGATTTTGGTTATATATATATATGCCGAAAGGCGACCTTTTCTCAGATAAACTGTGTCTCATTTACAATTGTTTCATGTCTTGTTTTTATATTCCGCTGATTACTCTGATGTATGACTACTTGGGTGCCCGGGTAAGGCACCAGTCATGGGCCCCGGAACGGGTCGTGACAAAAGTGGTATCAGAGCAGTTAATCCTCGGAAAGTGTCTACAGACCGTATCTAGTAGAGTCTTGATTATCGGTGTGTTGTGCACCACACCAATAATCAGGAGGCTATAGGATATTTAGGATTGGTTTCCATTCTTCTCACTCTGAGATCGTGCCTTAGAGCTGTGTTATAAGTTGGACCCCTCTAACGTATTTCCTTTCTTTAACAGTTATGCCTCCACGTAAGGCAACCCGGGCCCAGATGGCAAGGCGTACCGACGGCCGCTAGTAGGACACCGAGAGTCACGAGGCTCGTGCCCGCCTATACCCGACGGCGAGTTCCACGACGCCGCCCCCAGCGAGGTTTAGGCCGCAGCGGTGGGTGATGACCACAAGACTGCACCTCCACCCCACACCGGAGCGTATGAGATGGATTACAAGGAGATGGCCCACCATCGCCGGGATCGTGGGCCGACACGAGAGATAGGCCGATCACGGCAGTTCAGCCCAGCGGTTCGTGGTTCACCCGAGATCGGATAGTTTGAGGCTACGAGATTTTATGAGTTGTAGCCCGCCAGAGTTCTACGGTCGAGGCACGAGATGATCCGCAGGAGTTCATCCGTCGATTCTGAAGGATCATGCGAGTGATCAAGGCTTGAGACCGAGTCCGTGATCTTCGGTTCGCATCGGCCGCGTGTGATACCACGATCGGTTTGACTCGTGGGAGTTGTCCCGGGAAGCACGCGTCCCCAACTACTGGGATGAGTTCTCGGAGGCTTTTCTCACTCACTTCGCCTCCACGGCGAGGGCACGGGCCGACGATTTTTGTCTTGCGAGACGCAGAGGACGCACGCCAGGAGTACAACGTTGAGTTCGATTCGTTGGCTCGATATGTCCCTGCATTGGTAGCAGATATGGAGGATGGTGCATCGCCACGCCACCGCTAGATGATTATATGGCGAGTCTTGTCGCGGTGTGGCTCTTGATCGACATGGACATTACCCGCACGCAGCTCATGCACTTGGATGCGAGGCGTAGCGAGGCCGACGGGTTGTGACGCCAGCAGAAGAAGGCCGGGCAGCGGGGTCTTTTAGTAGCTCTCGGGTGGGCGGCCTCGCAGCTAGCCTAGATTTGCACCACGCCACCAGAGCACTCCTACACCGCCTCGGCGGCAGCGGGTATTCGAGGCGTACCGGGCCCGTGACTTCGACGTCCAGTGGTAGCAGGTGCTAACCGACGGGACCACCCCCGGTGTGGCCGATGTGGTAGATCCCATTATGGGAATTGTGGTACTGCTCCGGGAGTTTGTTTGATGCGGCCACCGGTCACTTTGCGAGCTGTCCGAGGCGGCGCGCAGATGGTGGGTCACCTACGTGTTCTTTCACGGTCTTCTTCATCTCCTACGATTACTCGCCTGCAGGCATGGTACTCGAGCCGCAGTCGCGGCGAGTTCATGGCGCGGTCAGTCTAGCGGTCCTCGAATCAGCATTTATGCCTTGTCCAAGCAGACCGGGAGGCCTCACCGATGTCGCACAAGTACTTTATCGCTTGTTGTGACGTGTATGCCTTGATAGATCTGGGTTCTACTCTGTCCTATATATCTCCCCATGTTGCTAGTAGGATAGGGATAGAGCCTGAATCCATAGACTCTTTTGAGGTAGCTACGCCAGTGGGTGATTCGGTGGTAGCTCGGCGGGTATATAGAGCTTGCCCAGTGACTTTATGCAGTCGTCAGACCCTAGCCGACTTGATAGAGTTGGACATGACTGATTTCGATGTGATCATGGGCATGGATTGGTTAGCTTCTTGCTACGCCGGTGTAGACTGCAGGAGAAAGTGGTGCAGTTCCGCTTTCTGAGAGCCGGTTATTGAGTGGGAGGAACACAGGTCGCCGAGGTAGGTTTATTTCCTACCTCAAGGCCGTAAAGATGGTGCGAAGGGTATATCTACCATCTCATTCGGGTGTTTGATACCGAGGTGCGGTACCAGATTTTCACGGGCCCAAAGAGTCGAGAGTTCCCGATGTGTTTCAGCACGACCTCCGGGTATCCTCCCGAGAGGAGATAGAGTTTTGTATTGATGTCTTTGCGACACTCGGCCTATTTCCATTCCGCCATACGTAATGGCACCGCCGAGTTGAGAGAGTCAGGACCACTAAGAGATTTTGGAGAAGCGGCTTCATCAGCCTAGTGTTTCTCCCGGGAGCGCCGGTATTGTTCGTGAAGAAGAAGGGCGACGCCGCGCATGTGTGTTGATTACGGTGAACAAGGTGACTATTAAGAACGAATACCCCTTCCGTGATTGATGGTTTGTTCGATCGATTGCGTGGTGCGAGATGTTTCTCCAAGATTGATCTGCGATCGGGCTATCATCAGTAGTCGAGAGTCGGACATCCCTAGATCGCATTCCGACCCAGACGCACTATGAGTTCGTGGTTATGTCTTTCGGTTTGACCAATGCTCAGACGGTATTTATGGATTTGATGAACCGAGTGTTCAAGCCATTTTGGATACGTTTGTGATAGTATTCATTGATGACATTTTGGTTTATTCTCGCCAGAGCAGGAGCATGCGAGCATTTGAGGATCTTGGCCGAGTCCTCCAGACCAGCAGCTATACGCCAAGTTTTCCAAATGTGAGTTTTGGTTGGCTTCTGGCTTTTCGGGCATATCAGGGCCGATTGTATTCGTGGATACGCCAAGATCGAGGCATCAGACTTGGCCTAGACCTACTACACCGGCAGGTGCGCAGCTTTTCTGGCCTCGCAGTTATTATCGGTTCGTGGAGAAGTTTGCTTCTACCGCACCATTGACTAGGGCCGACTCGGCGCCTAAGTTTCAGCCGACCGATGTTTGTGGCGGGTTTCCGCCATCGGGAGAGATCGACGACCGCCTGCTTCTTACTCTTCCGTAAGGTCCGCACGGTTATGTAATGTATTGTGATACGTCGGCGCCGGGCTGGATGTGTTAATGCAAATGGTAAGGTTATAAAGCACGATCCCGACCTTAAGAAGCATGAGAGAACTACCCCACCCATGATTGGAGTCGCGGTGATTCACGCCAAGATCCGAGGCACTATTTGTAATGGGTTCATGTGGATATTTATACTGCACCACAAGAGCCTCCAAGATATCTTCACCAGAGGAGTGAACTTACGATGCAGACGGTGGTTAGAGTTACTCAAGGATTACGATGTTGATATCCCGTACCACCCGGGAAGGCCAATGTTGTGCGAATGCCCTAGTCGTAGGTCAACGGGTAGCCTATCGATGCGCACAGAGATGAGGGGCATGGTTCGCGATTTGCATCGCTTAGCGAGCCTCGAGTCCGATTGATTGATTCCGATAGCGATGGGGTTCGAGTTCGAGAGGTTGCCGAGTCTTCCATCATCGGCGAGGTGAAGAGGCAACGCTGAGGATCCGCTTGACGCGTATCGTGATACGCTCTTCGTGAGGAAGGGTCCTGAGGTAGCACTGGGGTGCTAAGGTTTGATGGCGAGTTGTGTGTTCCGGATATTTCGTGACTTCTGGCAGAGTTCGGGAAGCACACAGCGTTACTCTATCCATCCGGTCGACCAAGATGTACCACGACCTCGTGATCCGTATTGGTGGGATGGCTTGAAGAGGATGTTGCGAGTTTGTGGCTCGGTGCCCGTGTTGTCGCCAGTGAAGATAGAGCACCGGAGGCCCGTGGATTATTGCGCACGATAGAGATCCCGACCGAAGTGGGAGGTGATCAACATGGACTTTATCACAAGATTACCTCGCACTCGGAGAAGCATGATTCTATCCGGTTATCGCCGACAGTGACAAAATCAGCCCACTTTCTTCCCGTCGGGACGACCTTTTCTACCGAGGATTATGCCGACTTTACATCCGAGAGATCGTCGATCGCACGGGTCCCTATTTCTATCATATCGCATGCAGGAGCCCGCTTATGGCTAACTTCCGAGGTCTTTCCGTGGTCTTGGGACGCAGTGAGCTCGAGCATCGCATTCCATCCTCGCATGCAGACGGACAGCAGAGCGCACTATCCGCACTCTTCGAGGATATCTTTGCGAGCCCGTGTTATTGACTTCGTGGGTAGCCGGGAGGATCATTTGCCTCTAGTTGAGTTTGCGTATAATAATAGCTACCACTCCAAAGATTCGATGGCGCCTACGAGGCCTTGTACGAGGAAGTGCAGATCGCCGATAGGCTGGTTTGATGTAGGCGAGGTGCGATTAGTAGGACCGCACTGACATACAGTGCAGCTGGATAAGGTGAAGCTTATCCAGAGCGGCTATCGACACCGTAGTCGACAAAAGTCATACGCAGATCATCGCCGTCGGCATCCGAGTTCGAGGTTGATGATTGGGTTTTCTCAAGGTGTCACCCATGAAGCGGTGTGATGAGATTCGGAGGAAAGGGAAACTCACCGAGGTACATCGGGCGACGATTGTTCGCAGGTAGGCAGGTTGCCTATGAGTTGGATCTGCCGTCCGATCTGGAGGCGCGCATCCGGTGTTTCATGTTTCTATCCGGCGAGATGTATCGGGATCCATCTAGAGTGCACCGATTGACGATGTCCGTGGATCGGAGGGTTATCGTATGAGAGATTCCCATAGCGATAATCGATCGCCGTGTTAGGCGTCGCGACCAAGGATGTGGCTTCCACAAAGTCTTGTGGCGAACGAGCTCGGGAGGAGATGACGTGGGAAGTCGGCGAGGACATGAGGCGTAAGTATCCTCACCTATTCCCCACACCTCCAGGTAACTCACTTTCCTACTTGTAAATTTTCATTGTCATATTTGCTTAAGTGTTGTATTGTGGCCATGTGTGGCATTTGCAAACTGTTTAAGTTATAAAGAACCTTATCGTTATCTGTCTTGGGAAGGAACATTCGGGACGAATGTTTCTAAGGAGGGGAGAATGTTATACCCCGTATTTCCAGAGTATGTACGTGAGGGCGTACGTACAAAAGTTTAGCCTTAAAGTTAGGCATAGGACGAAAATTTGTGCACAACCCACGAAAAGAATTGTTTTCCGACGAAACGTTTTCCAAGACTTGCGAAGGGAAAATTACGGCTGCGACATTTATATTTTTTGCGGATTTTTCCGAGAGATGAAATATTTTGGACCAACGAGAGGGCGACACTTGTCACCCTCAAGTTGGCGGAACTTGGACGACCTTGGCACGTTTTTGTGGCCTTGCATTAGTCAAGGTTAGGTAGGATATTTTGTGTAGTAGATGGATAAGGACACATGGGTGAATCTCCACCCTCCACTTGCCCTCCACTTGCCTTCATCTTGACCCTTGAATGTCCTATAAATACCCCCCTTGAGTTGAAGACTTCTTCATCCACAAATCATCTTCCAAGTCTCCAAACTTTCCCCCCTTTGAGAGAAGCTCTCGTCCAAAGCCTTCTCCCCCCCTCTTGAGAAGAGCTTAGCCGAAACACCCCTCTCCCCCCCCTCCCCTTCCTAGTGGTCTCGGCAAAAAGCCCCCCCCCCCTTGGTAGAAAATACTCTCCTAGTATTGTTACTATCCCCAAAATACCCTAGCCGTATATCTAGTAGTATTCCAAAGTCACCTCTATACTTAGAGCCCGGAAAATACTACTATACTTCCATTAGTCACTAAATGAAACCCTAGGAGAAACTTCATAGTCGGTTGAAGTAGTAGAAGTTGTGTAGAAACTTCTAAGGGTTTCTTGGAGCGGATTGGAGCGTTCAGATTAAGAGCTAAACCTTGCTCAGGATCGACTTATATCTTGGATAATTTTGGGCTTATCGAGGTAAATAATAATCCTATCCTTCTATTGTAATTGGAGAATACATACTGTAGATGTATAGAAATAAGTATAAAATACATAGAAGGATATTAAAGAAGAGAATTGAACTGTAATTACATAGAAGGGTATTACAGAAGAGAATTGAACTGTAATCACATCAGAAGAATTAAAGAAGATTGAACTGTACTTACATAGGACTGTATTTACAGTAGACTTGTATAGTTTACCGGGTAGGGAAGTGCTGCCCGATTTTCCGTAGAATAGAGAACCCTCTGCTTAGATTATCCTACAGAGTAGTCTAGACGTTGATAGACGTATTTGACTATTATAGGTTGATACTCTGCGCGCGACATATTCGACTTGGCAGGTGGATTTCGCCGAGAAGGTATGTGATTCTTCCTATCCTCTTGAGCATGATATTTTAAAGTATATATATAGTACGGTAGACGTACGTGTGTTAACTGAACATGGTTTTACTTGACGTCTCTTGACTTGAGTCTAAATAATAAGAATCTTGAAGTATTTCAAAGGAATTATGAATCATTTTTGAAAGAAGAGTAATACTTGGTTTTTAAACAAAAGCGTAAGAGTTATACTAGCTTTATGAGAAGTTAGATATAACGACTTAAGAAAGATAAAAGGAACGGTTTACTTATGTGTTTATAAAAGACTTGTATTAATTTCTGGAAAATACAGTAAGATGGTTTGTTGAGTAGACATATTGTGATGCTATGTGTGTCAGTATCTTGTAATGTTTGTGTAAAGAGGTTATTCTTATTTGTGCTTATGTTGTTTAACAATAAGCCATTATGTTAGTATTACATCACTCACCTCTTGACATGATATATCCGGGGTTAAGTCGCCTCACGCGGTATACCTCGAGCAGTACAGGTGACTATGATTCGAGAATACCCTACGCGGGTCCGGGGACCTACGCGAGCTACGAGTTCCGTGTTAGTGTGCGGTCCATGGCCATGCGGTCTCTGTGGCCATGCGGACTACGAGTCCAGGCGATGCCGAAAGTAGCTACCCTCGATGCGGAATACCTCACGCGCCTAGGTGGCACATGCGACTACGAGTCGAGGATTAGGCATGCATAATGATACTATGGGCGATTGGCCTTGCCCGATCATTCGCAGACCTAGAAAAGACCTTCTGATTTACCTATTGTTGCTCTTGTTTATGATGTGGCACTATGTGCGTTACCTTGGTTGTTTCGTACATATTTGTAAAATTGGTTTTAAAATGATAATGATTTCATTTAAAGTACTTTCTGATTTCACATACTTGGTACCACTTGCCCGACCTCCTTTGCGTTCATGCCGCAGGTAAGGGAAAGCAGGTTCTAGATCCGCATCCTTAGGATCTTTTGCTTTGGTGTCAGGAACTCCATCTTCTCCGGAGGCTCGACTTTTGTGTATGATCTCCCTGTTGTTGTAGATAGTTTTGTACATTCAGGGTATGGCGGGGCCCTGTCCCGCCATAGTTGCTTATCTTCTTAGAGGTCTGTAGTCTTATTGTACAGTTGGGATGTAACTGCCAGATTTTGGTTATATATATATATATGCCGAAAGGCGACCTTTTCTCAGATAAACTGTGTCTCATTTACAATTATTTCATGCCTTGTTTTTATATTCCGCTGATTACTCTGATGTATGACTACTTGGGTGCCCGGGTAAGGCACCAGTCATGGGCCCCGGAACGGGTCGTGACACTACCCATGAAATCAATCACGCAGGCTCGCAGCATATCCTCAAGTGTCTGGATAGTACGCTCTGCCTGCCCGTTAGTCTGAGGATGAAATGTTGTACTGAGACTCCAGAAGTTAGCCGTAAACTGGGCTCCTCTATCTGATATAATCGACACAGGGACTCCGTGCAGTCTCTCAATCTCTATGATATACAACCTGGCATAGTCCTCAGCCGAAAACGTCGTCCTGACTGGAAGGAAATGGGCTGATTTCGTCAGCCTGTCAACAATAACCCAAATGGAGTCGTACTTCCTCTGAGTATGAGGTAACCCTTTAACAAAGTCCATTTTGATCACCTCCCACTTCCAAGTCGGAATCTCAATAGCCTGCAATAGCCCACTTGGCCTCTGGTGCTCGACCTTGACCTACTGACAATTAGGACACTGTGCAACAAAACCTGCCACGTCCCTCTTCAGACCATCCCACCAATACATACATCTGAGGTCATGGTACATCTTGGTCGACCCCGGATGAATGGAATAACGAGCACTGTGTGCCTCCCCAGAATCTGCTGACGTAGTCCTGTCACATCGGGAACACACAACCGGCCCTCAAATCTGATGTTACACCCCGTAAGTCCAGGACATGTATAAGAGAATGTGCGTAAGGAATCAAGACTTGGGAATTGGTACGAAAGGAAGAATTGTTTTTCCGACGGAAAATCTTCCGAACGTTGGAAAGGAAAAAAATGTTCGTTGTTGAGAATTGGATTCTCAAAATGCATTATTTGAAGAGTATGGAACTCTTAACCTTATGGAAATTTATTTTTT
Organism: Przewalskia tangutica; assembly: GCA_029844215.1. NCBI lineage: Eukaryota > Viridiplantae > Streptophyta > Magnoliopsida > Solanales > Solanaceae > Przewalskia > Przewalskia tangutica. The sequence continues at coordinate 107,240,665 of CM056720.1, read as the reverse complement.
TACGGATTTGGTCATGTGGGGCCCACCCGAGGAATTTTACATTTTGTGGGGCCCACGAGGGTTACGGAATTTTATGGACGAATGAGAGGGCGACACGTGGCACCCCACATGTGGTCTTGGTCGAATTAGTAAGGGGTAAAATGGTCATTGACCATCTTGGAAGATAAGTCTTCAAAGATTGATATATTTTACCAAAGTCAACTTGTCCACATGGGCTTGATCCTTGTGAAACTCATCTTAGCCACCCATTTGTTTAAGTCTAGACCCTCAAATGTGTTATAAATACATACTAGTAGCAAGACAAGGTCTTGAAGACTTAGAAAAATTTCACAAACACTTTGTGCTAGCATAAGTGCTCTCGGGTTTGGGCTATTTCCAACAAGAAAATTTTGTAGGTTTGATCCATTAGCCACAAGACTTAAACCCAAGGTTCCTAAGAGTGTTGTAAGGTTATCTCAATAGAAAGATTTCGGAAAAACGGCGTTTTCGTATTAGTCGCAAGGCGGAAACTTAAGGAGTTCTTCAACTTTGAAGTTGGAACTTGAAGATGGGTTCTTCATAGGCCTCTAAGGAGTGCTTGGAGCGGATTGGAACTTAAGGAAAGGAGCTAAGAATTTCTAAGGCGCGACTTTGAATCTTGGAAATTTTAAGGGCTTATAAAGGTATAAATTTTGTCGTTTTAGTGGTTAAGACTTACTTATTGTTGTAGCTATGGATTTTAGCAAGCATGAGTTATATAGTATGAAGTTTGATAAGTATATTGACTATTGGAACCCTAATCCGAAAACTAGCATGTTTAGCTTTAAGATTACAATTCAAGTCGATTATTAGTTTAAGTTGTCGCATGTTGTTTAAAGAAGGAAATTGTAGTTGTTGAAGTTGTTCATGACTATATAACATGTTAGACCTTAGAACTTGGAATTGGAAAAGGGTTGGAAAAGACTTTGAATTGTGGTTATGTAAGTTGGCCGAGAATGGCTAGTGAGCATTAAACTACTTCGTATGAATTGTGGGGCGGAATTTTACACGTATAGTAAGGCGTATAATCCCATTTGTTTGGTTGTTGTTTTGAGCCTTAAATGTGGCGTGTTGGTTATTGTATTCAGCCTTGAAAGTGGTGGCAAAATGAGTAGAAACAAAGGAAGTGCTGCCCGATTTTCCGTAGAATTAGAGACCGTATACTTAGTATTATTCTACGTTAGAGGCTAGAAGTTGATAGTCTTGTTATGGCCATTATAGGTTGACACTTCTACGTACGGCGTATTCGGCTTAGCTTATGGATTTAGCCGAAAAGGTATGTGAACTATCTCCTCTTCTAGCATGATTCCTTAAGATAAAGAAAGTACGTCCTACTCATTAAATGATCCATTCCTTGGTTGTATTTGGATTGCCTAAAGTAGAATTTGTTCTATGTACTTCTATTGATTGTACTTTGATGTTTAAATTGTAAGTTGTATAATCCATTGCTTTAGTGAAGTTGGATTCTTAAAAGTGAAAGTATTCTACTTAAAGTACATAGAGTCTTGAAAAGAAAGTGGGTTCCAAATCTTTTGGCTAGTGCCTTAGTTCCAAAACCTAAAGGTAATTATAATGACTTTAGGGGAGTTAAAGTAGTGATTTACTTAATTGTTTTAAAAGAGGAGAAATGACATGATTTAAGAGAAGTAACTTGTTTTAAAGGTGCGAGTTACTTGAGGTTTAAAAGTAGAAGAAACTTGTTTTCTATATATTAAGAGACTCGAAGTATTTTGAAAGTTAAGAGACTTGATTTGTAAGTATGTGATACTTGGTTTTAAGTATAAGTATCTTGGTTATAAAAAGGAATGAATATGTCTAAAACCATAAAGGGTTATAACGGCTTTATGTGAAGTTGGTTATAACGGCTTTATGGAAGGTTAAGAAAGTTGTCTATTTTGATTATTAGGCATAAGTTGCCTAGATTGTGAAAATTTGAAGTTACTTGATTTCAAGCTTTGAAAAGAGTTTTCTAAAAGTATAGTAACTTACTTTGAAAAATAGACACACCTTGATACTACGAGTGTTAGTATCTTGGGGGTTTTACATAAAAATGAGTCTTTTGAAAAGAATGTACGTACGTAGTACTTTGGCTTGTTTAATTGAGAATTATTCTATGTGTGCCTTGATAAGTACTTTGGCTTGATTAATTGAGAATTATTCTATGTGTGCCTTGATAAGTACTTTGGCTTGATTAATTGAGAATTATTCTATGTGTGCCTTGATAAGTACTTTGGATTGATTAATTGAGAATTATTCTATGTGTGCCTTGATAAGTACTTTGGCTTGTTTAATTGATAATTATTCTATGTGTGCGTTGATAAGTACTTTGGCTTGTTTAATTGAGAATTGCCAATGTGTGCTGGTGATAGCATTGGAGTACAAGTATTATGTTTTATTACGTTGTCGCGACTCTCGGTGGCCTACCGCCTTGTGTAAGTTTACTTGACGCGTCTGAAGCGGTGAGGTGGGCTTCCACGTATGCTTCCATTATTTGTGTTACCTCGTGGTCATGCTTATACGATGTGGGATTCCGGCATGCGACCACGAGGATACCTCGACACGCTTATACGATGTGGGATTCCGGCACGTGACCGTGAGTCGGGTTAGATTCGGTTGATTTGTGTGTTACCCTACGGTCATGCTTATACGATGTGGGATGCCGGCATGCGACCGCGAGGATACCCTATGGTCATGCTTATACGATGGGATGCCGGCGTGCGACCACGAGGATATTCCTTCGACATGCTTATACGATGGGATTCCGGCATGTGACCGGGAGCGGGTTTGATTCCGGTTGTTTGTATACCCCATAGTCATGCTTATACGATGTAGGATTCCGGCATGCGACCACGAGGATACTCCTCGATATGTTTATTGGTGTTACATTATATCATGGATCGCCGGTGAGGAAGGATTCCACGCATGATTGATATTATGGGCGTGAGACCCATAGTTATATTTGAATAGTGACTTTGAGGCATGCGTCCACGACTTGATATGATTATGTATCAGGTCTTTGTAGGATGGCTATCATACGTGTCTCTGCTTTGTTAGACTGTTATGATTTCATTACGCTGATTTCATCGCTTCACATACTTGGTACATTCTTCGACCGACTCCTTCGGGCTGCGTTACATGCCGCAGTTTAGGTACGCTGTTTGGTGATCGGCGGTGTAGGACCGCCGTGAGTTTTTGGATAGCTCCTTCGTCGAGTTTATCTTTTTGGTATAAGTTCTTTCAAGATGTGCTTTTGTACGCATGGGTACGACGGCCTTGTCCGTCATAGTTCGATTTAACTCTTAGAAGTGCAGATTCATATGTGGGATTGGACTCATGTACGGTGTAGTGTCTTTTGTTATGTATATTATATGGCAGCCTGGTCGGCTTTGCCCTTGCACGTACGATTGGTTTTAAAAAAAAAAAAAAAGGTGTTATTTAATTTCCGCAGTTTACTTAGTTGTTAAGGTAGAAGGGTGCCCAGGTAGGGCACCAGTCACGGGCCCGGGGTTCGGGGCGTGACAAAGTGGTATCAGAGCAGTCAGTCCTCGGAATGTCTACAGACCGTGTCTAGTAGAGTCTTGATTATCGGTGTGTTGCGCGCCACACCCATAAACAGGAGGCTACAGGACATTTAGGAGTTGGTTTCTATTCTTCTCAATCTGAGATCGTGCCATAGAGTTGTGTTAGTAAGATAATTCCTCTCTGACGTATTTTGTGTTACAGTTATGCCTCCAAGGAGGGCAACAACGCTTGGAAGGGCAAAAGAGTAGCGAGAGCTACTAGTCGGACTCGAAGAGTTGATAGGGCTTATGCCCGTGGTATACCGGATGTTGTTCGCGATCGGCGAGTTCTTCTGCGCTGTTTTGAGACCCCACAGAGCCTCCGGTTTCGGTTAGGAGAAGACTATAGGGTCGTGAGGAAGCGATTATGTTATTGACAAGACAATGGTACTGATTTCATCACCGAGGTTATTCGCCAAGCATGCATGTGTGTACAAGGGGTAGAGGCGATGTGGAGATCGGCGTAAGAGGCTAGGACCGATTGGTTATCCGGTGAGTTTTGGGCGAGCCGCCAAGTGAGTGAGATTTTCATCCCAGCCTACCCAGTACATACCCCCGCAGCTCACATGTGGGAGAGTTGATCCCACAAGGTATTTAGGATCCGGTCCAAGCTCCAGGGGTCGAGGTTCTCAGAGGAGCCGAGGATTTTCTCAGTCGAGGCCACCTTTTCCTCAGTGTTTCAGATGTGGTAGCGTCGTTCGGAAATCTTTGTCATAGCACAGTGTTTGTTATTATTGTGGTCGTCCGCCATATCGAGGGTATGTCCTTTGTAAGGGGCACCGTGAGGTGGCTCACTATGAGGCGATGGTTGTTACCTTTCCTCCACGGTGTCCCACGGGGTGGTGTTCGATGCCACCACCGTGGTAGAGGTCAGGGTGGAGTTTATAGTTCTGGCGGTCCTTCGAACCGCATAGCTAACGTGACTACTGGACAGGATCATGAGGCTACATCGCACGGGGTTATAGGTATATGTCGATTCTTTTGAATCATACATGCATTGATAGGTTCAGATTTCGCCTTAGCGTATATGTTTGCCCTTTGTTGCTAGTAGTTGTAAAGTGATAGTACCCCAGAGGTAGAAATACTGTGATTAGTAAAGTGAAAAGTTAAGAATGTTGACAAGAATGGTAAGTGAACTGAGACTATAGTTGTGTAGAGTTCACACGTAGTAATTGCCCCATGACAGTGTAAGATCAATAGGGAAGGATGTACAGTAGAAATACTTTGGCTTATGTGACGAACCTCTAGCGAATAGGGGATAGGGTAAGAAGTACCTTGAGATAAGAGAGAGATTTATTTCAGACTAAGAATGAGAAGTTAAGTGTACTGGGTCGTCAGGACTCATTTCGGGTCAGCCGGTAGTATAGATGGGGTGATGTCAGTTGGTAGTGGTCCCGCTATGTGATAGGGTCACAAGGATGCCAGCCCCAAGTTTAGTTAATCGTTGTACAAGTTCGTGGATGCGTTCCACCGGAACTAGGTCGTAAGGACCGAGAAGAGCCTTAGCAAAAATTCAAGTAGCATAATGGTCAAGTTTGGTTAGTAAATCCAAGGATTGGGGAACAGAAACAATAATTGAGATGTTGTATGTTTACTAAATAAGTTTAGGAGTACGAGAAAGAATGACTAGTAAGAAATAAAGGAACCTCTAAGGACCCCGTGTTTTAGAAGACTGTAACCTTCGAGTTTTGTGAAAAGGGGTCGCGGACGGAAAGTCCATTGATATGTTTACGTATGTTATGTGGTGGTCATGTGTGGCATCGTTGGTCTTATGGTGTATTGATTGATAGGCATAGTATAGAGATTGTGCCGGAGTTTGTATAGCCTGACAACCGACTAAGAACAATCGGGGACGAATGTTTCTAAGGGGGGAAGAATGTTACACCCCGTAAGTCCAGGACATGTATAAGAGAATGTGCGTAAGGAATCAAGACTTGGGAATTGGTACGAAAGGAAGAATTGTTTTTCCGACGGAAAATCTTCCGAACGTTGGAAAGGAAAAAAATGTTCGTTGTTGAGAATTGGATTCTCAAAATGCATTATTTGAAGAGTATGAAACTCTTAACCTTATGGATTTTTTTTTTTACGGATTTGGTCATGTGGGGCCCACCCGAGGAATTTTACATTTTTGTGGGGCCCACGAGGGTTACGGAATTTTATGGACGAATGAGAGGGCGATACGTGGCACCCCCACATGTGGTCTTGGTCGAATTAGTAAGGGGTAAAATGGTCATTGACCATCTTGGAAGATAAGTCTTCAAAGCTTGATATATTTGACCAAAGTCAACTTGTCCACATGGGCTTGATCCTTGTCAAACTCATCTTAGCCACCCATTTGTTTAAGTCTAGACCCTCCAATGTGTTATAAATACATACTAGTAGCAAGACAAGGTCTTGAAGACTTAGAAAAATTTCACAAACACTTTGTGCTAGCATAAGTGCTCTCGGGTTTGGGCTATTTCCAACAAGAAAATTTTGTAGTTTTGATCCATTAGCCACAAGACTTAAACCCAAGGTTCCTAAGAGTGTTGTAAGGTTATCTCAATAGAAAGATTTCGGAAAAACGGCGTTTTCGTATTAGTCGCAAGGCGGAAACTTAAAAAGTTCTTCAACTTTGAAGTTGGAGCTTGAAGATGGGTTCTTCATAGGCCTCTAAGGAGTTCTTGGAGCGGATTGGAACTTAAGGAAAGGAGCTAAGAATTGCTAAGCCGCGACTTTGAATCTTGGAAATTTTAAGGGCTTATAAAGGTATAAATTTTGTCGTTTTAGTGGTTAAGACTTACTTATTGTTGTAGATATGGATTTTAGCAAGCATGAGTTATATAGTATGAAGTTTGATAAGTATATTGACTATTGGAACCCTAATCCGAAAACTAGCATGTTTAGCTTTAAGATTACAATTCAAGTCGATTATTAGTTTAAGTTGTCGCATGTTGTTTAAAGAAGGAAATTGTAGTTGTTGAAGTTGTTCATGACTATATAACATGTTAGACCTTAGAACTTGGAATTGGAAAAGGGTTGGAAAAGACTTTGAATTGTGGTTATGTAAGTTGGCCGAGAATGGCTAGTGAGCATTAAACTACTTATGAATTGTGGGCGGAATTTTACACGTATAGTAAGGCGTATAATCCCCTTTGTTTGGTTGTTGTTTTGAGCCTTAAATGTGGCGTGTTGGTTATTGTATTCGGACTTGAAAAAGGTGGCAAAGTGAGTAGAAACAAAGGAAGTGCTGCCCGATTTTCCGTAGAATTAGAGACCGTATACTTAGTATTATTCTACGTTAGAGACTAGAAGTTGATAGTCTTGTTGTGGCCATTATAGGTTGACACTTCTACACTGTGCGTGTTCGGCTTAGCTTATGGATTTAGCCGAAAAGGTATGTGAACTATCTCCTCTTCTAGCATGATTCCTTAAGATAAAGAAAGTACGTCCTACTCCTTAAATGATCCATTCCTTGGTTGTATTTGGATTGCCTAAAGTAGAATTTGTTCTATGTACTTCCATTGATTGTACTTTGATGTTTAAATTGTAAGTTGTATAATCCATTGCTTTAGTGAAGTTGGATTCTTAAAAGTGAAAGTATTCTACTTAAAGTACATAGAGTCTTGAAAAGGAAGTGGGTTCCAAATCTTTTGGCTAGTGCCTTAGTTCCAAAACCTAAAGGTCATTATAATGACTTTAGGGGAGTCAAAGGAGTGATTTACTTAATTGTTTTAAAAGAGGAGAAATGACATGATTTAAGAGAAGTAACTTGTTTTAAATGTGCGAGTTACTTGAGGTTTAAAAGTAGAAGAAACTTGTTTTCTATATATTAAGAGACTCGAAGTATTTTGAAAGTTAAGAGACTTGATTTGTAAGTATGTGATACTTGGTTTTAAGTATAAGTCTCTTGGTTATAAAAAGGAATGAATATGTCTAAAACCATAAAGGGTTATAACGGCTTTATGAGAAGTTGGTTATAACGGCTTTATGGAAGGTTAAGAAAGTTGTCTATTTTGATTATTAGGCATAAGTTGCCTAGATTGTGAAAATTTGAAGTTACTTGATTTCAAGCTTTGAAAAGAGTTTTCTAAAAGTGTAGTAACTTACTTTGAAAAATAGACACACCTTGATACTACGGGTGTTAGTATCTTGGGGGTTTTACATAAAAAAGAGTCTTTTGAAAAGAATGTACGTACGTAGTACTTTGTCTTGTTTAATTGAGAATTATTCTATGTGTGCCTTGATAAGTACTTTGGTATTTATTTAGTCCTTACCAAATCCTGGTAATCTAAAATCATTCTAGGCAACACGCGTCTAACCCTCATACATAAATCCGTATAGTTGTATGTCACAATACCAACTACAAACATTACCAACCTGGATACGCAATCCACATAATCTTTCTGGGTCATCGCTTTCTCGTAGCTGCAATCAACATAACATGTTAGGGAGAGACGACCCTAACCACACAGCTCTATCGAACGATCCTAGAGTGAGAAGGATGGAAACCAATCCTAAATGTCCTGCAGCCTCCTGATTATAGATGTGGTGCACAACACACCGATAATCAATAATCTACTAGATACGGTCTGTAGACACTTTCTGAGGACTAACTGCTCTGATACCACTTTTGTCACGACCCGACCCCGGGCCCGCGACTGGTGCCCTACCTGGGCACCTCTTCCGGTATACATCAGAGAATAGCAGCAGAACATACACGACTTATAAAATGCTTACACATAAAAATAACAACAGGCTAGCCGATAAGGCCACCTTCCGTAAAATATACGTAAAAGAACAGTACATTTGTTTTTCTTTACATCCCAATCCACAAATGTGACTACAGACCTCTAAGAATAACAACTTTGGCGGGACAGGGCCCCGCCATACCCCTGAATGTACAACAACCGACAATACCAAGGATAAGCCTCTGAAATAAAGGAGCTTCTAAACAGCTGAACAGTGATCCTAAGAGCGAGGATCAAGAACTGCACTCTACTGCATGAACGCACTTCAAGGAGGTCGATAACATGTACCAAATATGTGAAACTGAAAGTACTGTAATAAAATCATAAGTCTATAATAAAACTGGAGACATGTATGATAACTCAATTAACAGTACACAGTGCCTTACTAACAATGAGAGTAATCAAAAGTATACTTACAACATAAAAATAGGAAGCTCGCGATCAAAGCAGGACCACCCGCCGGTAGTATCATTAAGCAATCCTACTCCTGGGACTATTTCACCCGTGATAGTCGCGTGTGGACCCGCATTGAGGTATTCTCGTGATAGGTCAGACTCCGCCGCGTGGGACTATTTCACCCGCATAAGCTCATAAGGACTCGCATGAGGTATTCCTCGCATCGTGGGTAGCAAATCCACGGAACAGGTGGTGTAACGATCTTGGGGATTCACCCCTCATTTATACTCTTACCCTGAAGCAGGTGGTATAACGATCTTGGGGGTTTACCCCTCAGATATACTCTTACCCTGAAGAAGGTGGTATAACGATATTGGGGATTTACCCCTCAGATATACTCTTACCCTATCTCAACCGACCATCATACATAACATAAGCCCTACCGTCTTATCATACATAACATAAGCACTACCGGCTTATCATACAATAAGTAAGCAAGTTAAGAAATCCCCCTAACTTCTTATTAGTCTTATTCATATACACTCTCATTTTAGTTTATTTAAGGCACTAACATGTCATTATAAATCCGGGTGTTTAACCCAAAGTACTACGTACTTCTATTCTTTTAAAATGACTCATTTTCATATAAAACTTCCAAGATACTAATAACCGTAGTATCAAGTCATAACTACATTTTAAGACAAGTCACAATACCATTTTAGAAAATACATTTTTGGGCTTCTAAATCAAGTGACTTCTTTCTTTTAAAACCTTAAGCAATTGATGCCTTTAAATCAATTTTCCTTTCGTTATTTCAAGTCATTTAACATACTTAAATTACTTACAGTAAACCACTATTTTTAACTTTTCATAAAGCTATTATAACCAACTTCCCATAAAGCCATTATACTAGCTTTATACATTAGCAACTTACATACTTCTTTATAACCAAGAGACTTAAACTTTCCAACAAAACAAGTATCAATAATACTTTCAACATACTTAAAGTCTCTTAACTTTTGAAAACCAAGATATCCTTAATATTTAAACAAGTGAGTTAACTCCCTAACTCAACCAACTTGGACATTCTTAAAATAAGCCAAGGATATCAATAGACTAGATTGTCAAAATCTTAGACGCTCACCGCACTATACATTGACAACTTATTCATGCTCAAGAGATAAGAATGTTCCACATACCTCTTGGTTTAATCCACTTGCTAAGTCCACCCGCCGTACGTAGTATGTCAACCTATAATGACCATAGTACGTCTATTAACTTTTTACTTCAAACGTAGAATATTCCAAGTGCAAAGTCACTAAATTCTACGGAAAATCGGACAGCACTTCCTTTGTTTCTACATACTTTGCCACCTTTTTCAAGGCCGAATTCAATAACCAAACACGCCACATTTAAGGCCCAACAAAGTAGTTAACAATAGGGGATTACACGCTTAATCAAGACATGTAAAATTCCGCCCCACAATATATAACAAACTAGTCTAAACTACAATGTCAATTCGGCAATTAGGGCAACAATACCAATTCTTCTTCCAATTTCTTTTCAATCCAAGTTGTTTAGTATAACATGTTATAAGGCCGCAATTGATTATAATAACTATAATCTTCAAGTAGATAACATGTGACGATTCTAATTATCGACCAAATTGTATTTCAATTTCAAATGGCTAAACATGTCATTTTCGGATTTGAGCTTCCAAATTTCCATAACACTTATCAAACTTCATAACACATATCACATGATCATTTCTAACTTATAATAACATGGAATCTTCAATTACAAAAGTAAAATGAAGGTTATACCTCAATTAGCCCAAATATGATCCAAGATCACAAGTCGATCCTTAGCAACTTTAGCTCCTCTTTTTGACGTTCCAATCCACTCCAAGCAACCCTTAGAAGCTTATGAAGAACTCCTCTTCAAGTTCAAACTTCAAAGTTGAAGAACTCCTTAGGTTTTCGCCTTGCGACTAATACGAAAACGCCCATTTTCCGGGATCTTTCTATTGAGATATACTTACAATACTCTTAGGAACCTTGGTTTAAAGTATGGGGATTATTGGACAACAAATGAAAGTTTTTCCATCCCTTTAGACCCCAAACCCGAGAGCCTCACACAAGGTTCTTCAAATTCTTGAAATTTTTTCTAAGTGTTAAGCCTTGTCTTGCTACTAAGGAAGCTTATATAACCAAATGGAAGGTCTAGATTAGAACAAATGGGTGGTTTGGATGTGTTTCACAAGGATCAAGCCAAGTGGCCCTTTGACAAGTCAACAATGTCAAGCTCTTTGTCTTTGCAAGACTTGGTCATTTAAATTATGGTCAAATGACCATTTTGTCCATGCCAATTTCGTCCAAGACCACTAAGGGGGGTGACACATGTCGCCCTCCCATTCGTCGCAATATTTCGTTTTCCGACAATTTCATAATTCCGATAAATTTTTACTCGTCTCAAATCTTAACACTTTTGAGTTCTTACATACGTTCTTATAAACATATCCTGGAAATTCCGGGGTGTAACAGCTCTATTGCACGATCTTAGAGTGAAAGAATGGAAACCAATCCTAAATATCCTGCAGCCTCCTGATTATAGATGTGGTGCACGACACACCGATAATCAAGACTCTACTAGACACGGTCTGTAGACACTTTCCGAGGACTAATCGCTCGATACCACTTTTGTCACGACCGACTCGGCAACATCGGTGCCTCTACCGGCACCTCGCGTATACATCAGAGAATAGCAGCGGAACATACATAACACATAACTTATAAAAATGTAAACATCACTGGCCAACCGATAAGGCTGCATTCCATAAAACATACTTAATCAAAAGTATAGCAGTACAACTTATTCTTACAGCCCAAAACACATACGTGACCACAGACCTCTAAGAATAACAACTGTGGCGGGACAGGGCCCCGCCATACCCCTGAATGTACACAATACCTATAGCATCAGGGAAGAACCGTACCAACAAAACAAGCTTCCGGGGGAATGGAGCTTCTGACACGGAACAGTGATCCTAAGAATGAGGATCCACCACCTGCTTACCCTTACCTGCGGCATGAACGCAGCCCCCGAGGAAGGGGGTCAGTACACAATATGTACCAAGTATGTAAAACTGGAAAATACTGTAATAATGATATCATAAGTCTAAAAGTAAGCTGGAGTCATGGAAGAGAATCAAAATACAGTACACTGTGCCTTACTAACAATGAGAGTGACAAGTATATACTTTACTATATAAAAATAGGAGGCTCGTGATCAAAACAGGGTCTCTCGCCCGTAGTATCAATAAGCAATCCTACTCCTGGGACTATTTCACCCGCATGGGTCCTGTGGACCCGCATGAGGTATTCCTCGCATAGGCTGCACCCGCCCGCATGGGACTATTTCACCTGCATAAGCCCATAGGACTCACATGAGGTATTCCTCGCATCGTGGGTAGCAAATCCACAGAATAGGTCGTATAACGATCTTGGGGATTCACCCCTCATTTATACTCTTACCCTGAAGCAGGTGATATAACGATCTTGGGGGTTTACCCCTCATTTATACTCTTACCCTGAAGAAGGTGGTATGACGATCTTGGGGCTTGCCCCTCATTCATACTCTTACCCTGGAGAAGGTGGTATAACGATCTTGGGGCTTGCCCCTCATTTATACTCTTACCCTAGCTCAAACGGTCATCATATCATAATCATAAATAAGTTAAGAAAGCTTATAACCTCTTATTAGTCTTGTTCATATACGCTCTCATTTTAGTTTACTTAAGGCACTTAATCATATCTTTAATAAAAGAAAACCGGGAATTAACCCAAAGTACTACATACTTCTACTCTTTTAAAAATGGCTCTTTTTCGTATAAAACCTTTGGGCAATTGATGCCTTAAAATCAATTTGTCTTTCATAAATCAAGTCATTCGTCCTTACTTATCTTACTTAGAGTAAATCTCTTCTTATTAACCTTTTATAAAGCTAATAAGCCAACTTCCCATAAAGTTGTTATATTAACCCTATACTTTAGTAAAATTATACTTTTCCCCTAACCAAGGGACTTATACTTCTTAAAACGAAACAAGTCTTTATATACTTAAAACAAGTAAGAATACCAAATCTTAGACGCTCACCGTACTACATAGATACAACTACTCATGCTCAAGAGATAGGAAAGCTCCACATACCTCTTCGGTCAATCCACTTGTTAAGTCCAAAAATATCGCACGTAATATGTCAACCTATAATGACCATAATACGCTTATTAACCTCTAGTTCAATGTAGAAATAATCCAAGTTCAAAGTTACTAATTTCTATGGAAAATTGGGCAGCATTTCCTTTGTTTCTACATACTTTGCCACCTTTCTCAAGGCCGAATTCAACATCCAAACGCCACATTTAAGGCCCAACAATCCAAACATTTCAAAGGGGATTACACACCTAAACTTGGGTGTGTAAAATTCTGCCCCATAAAGTACAACAATATGCTTAACAATTTTAAGGTAGTTCTTAGGCCACAACATGCTCACATAACCTTTTTAACCAATTCTTTCATATCCAACCCACATTTCTTACATGCAATGAATCTAAGAGCATCATTTACTACTACAAGTTCCTCCTTCTTCACATGCAACACAAATAACTAGCTACAAAAGAAGAATTGTTACCTTAAAGCTTTAGCCAAAATTATTCCAACAACTTTGCTAGCCTCCTTTCCAAGAACACCACTACAATAACTCCTACAAGCTAGACACAAGCTTCCTTCTTGTCCTAACTTTTCAGATTTTCCTTAATCTTTTAATTCTTCTTGGAATTTTAGAGAGAAGTGAGAGCTTTAGCTTAGAGAGAGAGAGAGTGATTTGAAAGATGACCAAGTCTTCAAGACTTGGTCAATATAAAAGACATGCAAAATCAGATGGGGGGGACACTTGTCACCCACCCATGACCTCTTTTAAAACAAAACAATGCAGAATTTCCCACTCGCAAACCCTCGCCGGCGCGCAGCAGCCATGGCCACGCAAACTCTCGACCTTCGAACTTTCGGCCGCGACCTCAACTACCCGCCCGCGCACTCGAATCCGCGCCGGAGCCGTGGCCCCGACCGAATTTTTCGTCAACCTACTTTAAGTCTTACACGCCAGATGTCCTCATACGCACGGTTCGAACTACGGTATAACACCGGTCCCGAATGCTTTGGGATATCTCGCTCGAACTCGCACTGATGATAACCGCATCGCAGTCTATCTTGAGAAACACTCACACCTCGCAATCGTCAAACAAATCATCAATCACGGGAGGGTACCTATTCTTGATGGTTACCTTATTCATCTGCCTGTAATCAACACACATACGCAGCGTCACATCCTTCTTCTTCACAAACAAAACCGGCGCTCCCCAGGGAGAAACACTAGGCCTGATAAAGCCTTTTTCCAAAGAAATCTTTCACCGGTCCTTCACTCCTTAACTCGGCAGGTGCCATCCTGTATGGCGTAATAGAAATAGGTCGAGTGTCTGGCAACGTATCAATACAAAACTCAATCTCCCTCTCAGGAGGGATACCCGGAAGATCGTCTGGGAACACATCTAGAAACTCCCTAACCACGGCATCGATCAAGGGTGGAACCTCACCTGCACGTAATACCCAACCAAATGATAGATGTACCTTTTTGCACCATCTTCCCGGCCTCGAGGTAAGAAATAAACCTACCTCTGCCGTGTTGCCCTTCCACTCGATGATCGCTCGCCAGAAACCGAACCGACCAACTGTTTCTACGTCAACGTTGGCATAACAAGAAGCCAACGGGTACCATACCCATAATGACATTAAAATATGTCATCTCCAACTCTATCAAGTCTGCAAGTGGTCCGACGATCAGAAATAAACACCGACAACCTCTCAGACACCCGCCGCCTAACACCGAATCACCCAATGGCGTAGCTACCTCAAAAGGCTCTATCGACACCGCTTATCCCGATTCTACCCGCAATAAGAGGGGACACATAGAACAAGGTAGAACTCGGATCTATCAAAGCATATACGCCACAAAGATGAAATCAATAATGTACCGTGACGACGCCGTCGAAGCCTCACGATCTCGGCGGTGGCTAAGGAATAAATGCGGTTACGTGGACCGCTAGAATCGAACCACCACCACGACTCTACCGCGCCTACCGTCCGCGGAACACCCCGCCCGGCGCATAACCACGTAAGAAGAGGAAGACCCAAAGAATCGATCCTCGTTTACCGCACTGCACCACCCATGCCGCCTGTCGGACGATCTTCTTCAAATGGCCCACCGCCACAAGAGTAACAAGCTCCCGGCGAACACGACACTCGCACAGGTGAGATCTACCGCATCAAGCACACCGAGATGTGGGTGGTCTCGACGGTGATGGTTCCCGCCTCGAAACCCCGGTCTCCGAGCCACGACTCGCTCTCGAATGACCCGGCCGATCGTGCCTCCCGCCGAACCGAGAAGGAGCACTCAGGCCTGGCTGAAATGTGGACCTAGTTCGCCGCCGAGGCCGCCCGCTTGAAATCGCTCGAGACCTCGCTGCCCCGCCTTCGGCCGCCGGCCAAGCCGATCCTCCTCTCTCGCCCTCTATCCTCGCGCATAGGCTCGCATCTCGGCTATATCCATACCGGCCAAGAGCCACACCCAAGCATGCAGAATCATATGACGGTCTAACCCCATCACATAACGATGAACTCGTCCCGCCATGTCGCCTACAATGGTGCGCGATGCACGCCAAAGAGTCAAACCTGCATCAGATTACTCCGATAGTCCTCCCATTCTCGCCTCAAGGTCAAGAATCTATCTACGCGGGCTCTCTCATCTCAAGAGGCAAAAATGATCCATGAAGGCCTCGTGAACTCCTCCCAAACAGTGGAAGAGTATCCTCACCTCTCGACAACTCATGACTCAAACTACCAACGCAATATCGCAGAACCTGAAGAGGCTAGCATAATCGACTGTCTCCAAGCCCTAAGAACATGCATAGTCCGTCAGAATCGCCGAATGAACTCCTCGGATCCTCCTCGCACTCGAACCATAAAACTCGTGGGTGACAACCCAGAAAATCCCGAATCCGCAAACCGTCGCCTAGGGTTAGCTTCTCGCTCCGCTGCCACGCTCGCTATTATGCTGGTCAATAACCGGATCCGCTCCCGTAGTCTCTATACTCGCCTCGGCCGTGGAACCGAGGCTCGTGCCGAACCTCTGGAGCTACTGCCGCTCTCGGCTCCCCTAATACTGCCGGCGTGGCTGAACTCACCGACCCGCCTACTACCTCAGGCATAGTCTGTGCCTAAGTCCTGGTAACCCTCTACGTACCGCTAGCAGCTCCTGTTGCTGCCTTGCCCTTCTGGGCCCGGGTCGCCTTTCGTGGAGGCATAACTGTTACATAAGAATAGGCCAGAGAGGATTCAACCTAATAAGACAGCTCTACTGCACGATCTCAGAGAGAGAAGAATGGAAACCAATCCTAAATGTCCTGCAGCCTCCTGATTATAGATGTGGTGCACAACACACCGATAATCAAGACTCTACTAGACACGGTCTGTAGACACTTTCCGAGGACTAACTGCTCTGATACCACTTTTGTCACGACCCGACCCCGGGGCCGCGACTGGTGCCCTACCTGGGCACCCCGTTCAGGTATACATCAGAGAATAGCAGCAGAACATACACAACATATAACATGTTTAGACAATAAACATCACAGGCTAGCCGATAAGACCGCCTTCCATAAAATATGCATAATCAAAAGTAAAATTGTACAACTCGGTTCTTACAGCCCATCCACAAATGTGACTACAGACCTCTAGGAATAACAACTATGGCGGGACAGGGCCCCGCCATACCCCTGAATGTACATAAAATCTACAACATCGAGGAAAATCACTAAAAGACAAGCCTCCGAGAAAATGTAGCTTCGACACTGACCGTGATCCTAAGAATGAGGATCCACCACTGCTACTCCCTACTGCGTCATGAACGCAAATCGAAAGGGGTCGACACAATATGTACTAAGTATGTGAAACTGAAAATACTGTAATTACATCATAAGTCTAAAAACAAAGCCGGAGACATGTATGATAATCAAATTACAAGATAATCGTGCCTTACTAACAATGAGAGTAAATAAGAGTATACTTACAACATAAAAATAGGAAGCTCACGATCAAAGCAGGACCACCCGCCCGCAGTATCATTAAGCAACCCTACTCCTGGCACTATTTCACCCGCATAGGTCATGTGGACCCGCATGAGGTATTCCTCGCATAGGCTGTATCCGCCCGCATAGGTCGTGTAGACCCGCATGAGGTATTCTTCTCATAGGACTGATTTGCCCCGCATGGGACTATTTCACCCGCGTAAGCCCTTACAGACTCGCATGAGGTATTCCTCGCATCGTGGGTAGCAAATCCACGGAATATGCAAATGCCACAAACCCGGGGAATGACCCCGTAATGAATAATATACCACTAGCACAAACCGGCTATCATACATAACATAAGAACTACCGGCTTATCATACAATATATAAGCAAGTTAAGAAATCCCCTAACTTCTTATTAGGCTTATTCAATACACTCTCATTTTAGTTTACTTAAGGCACTAACATGTCTTTTATAATAATCCGGGAATTTAACCCAAAGTACTACATACTTCCACTCCTTTAAAAATGACTTTTTTTCATATAAAACTTCCAAGATACTAATAACCGTAGTATCAAGTTACAATTACTTTTCGAGACAAGTCACAATACCTTTAGAAATAAAATTAGGCTTCTAAATCAAGTGACTTCTTTTCTTATAAAACCTTAGGCAATTGATGCCTTAAAATCAAATTGCCTTTCATTAAATCAAGTCATTTATCCTTATTTATCTTTCCATAAATCTAATATAACCAACTTCCCATAAAGTCGTTATATTAACTTTATACCTTAGCCAATTACAATTTCCTATCCAAGGGACTTATACGTTTAAAACGAAACAGGTATCATATACTTTAAAACTCTTCAAGTCCCTTAACTTTAAAAACTTAAGACATCCTTAATACTCTTAAAGAAGTGAGTTAATCTCCTAACTCACCCAACTTGGTTATTATTAAAACAAGTAAAGGATATCAAGGTCTTGTACGTCTACCGTACTATATACGTGCAACTAATCATGCTCAAAAGATAGGAAAGTTCTACATACCTCTTCGGGTCAATCCACTTGCTAAGTACAATATCCCGCCCGTAGTATGTCAACCTATAATGTCCACAATACGTCTATTAACGTCTTACTTCAAACGTAGAATATTATAAGTGCAAACTCACTAAATTCTACGGAAAATCTGACAAAGACCTCCTTTGTTTCTACATACTTTGCCACCTTTTTCAAGGTCGAATTCAATAACCAAACACGCCACATTTAAGGCCCAACAATGTAATTAACAATAGGGGATTACACGCCTACTAGACGTGTAAAATTCCGCCCCACAAATGATATCAAACTAATACAAACTACTAGGCCAATTCTGCAACATTGAGATACAATAACACCAATTCTTATCCAATTTCCTTTTCAATCCAAGTTGTTAGCATAACATGATATCAAGTCGCAATCGATTATAATCGCTATAATCTTCAAGTAAGTAATCACACGACCGATCCTCGCCCGTGGATCGTGCCTTACCCGCACCCAAGTAGATATACATCGAGTAACCAAATGGAATATAAAAACAAGACATGAAACAATAAAGAGTAAGAACATTCTAACTAAGAAAATGTCGCTTTCGCATGTATATAAAACCAAAACTTGAACAAGCTACATCCTTTACGAACCCCGCCACAACAAGATTACATGCACTCTAAGAATGTAACCACAACTATGACGGACAGTGGCCCCGCCATACCCCGAATGTACAAGTACCTACAATGACAGGGACTATACGAAAGACAAAGCCTCCGAGAAATGGAGCTTTCAAGAATCGACAATGATCCAAGAGCGCGGATCAACAAGCTACGTAACTCAACTCATGCGGATGAACGCAGCTCAAGGGGTCGATAACAAAAATTTGGTATGTGAAATCAAAATACTGTAAGTGAAATCATAATAGTCTATATAAAACAGGAGACATATATGATAACCAATATACGATATGCAATATGTAAGCAGTCATGTCAAGTCAGGGACTCACGCCCTCAAGGTCATCAATCAAATGCTTAGCACATCATCATAACATCAACGCATACTAGTATTTAGAGGGGTAAGAATATACCAGATCAATCGCTTCATTTTCCTTCGCCGCTTCTAACCATAATCCTCGCGCAGGCGATAGCTATAAGGCGATGAACTCGCCACCGACCCGTAGGTCGAGTCATTATGCTCGCATCCTTCCTATTAGACAGTCACATGGCCCCGACGGCCGCAGAAAACAAGCACCGAGAAAGACGACATTCCCGATGACGCCCGCACATCGCGGCACAGAGGGAAACATGAATCCGGTGGCTAGAACCCATGTATACCGGGAACCAAGCCACGAGCCCGACCAGCCCCGAATACCCGAACGCCCCAAGATCGGAGGACCACTCATCGGGCGGAGGTACATAACTAATTGGCCGAGGCGCCCGCCTTGAAAGTTACCAAAGGACCTCGCTGCTCGCCCTATTTTGCCGATCCCGCCATTCCGTCGACCTCTCCGAGCCTCGCATCCAAGTGCATGAGCTGCACGCGGCAATGTCCATGCCCGGCCAAGAGCTACACCCGCATAAGCCTCGCCAAGTAATCATCTAGCCCGTGACGTAGCGGTGTACTCGGCCCTCCATATCAACTACTCTGGGACATACCGAAGCTAATGAGTCGAACTCACATTGTACTCTCTAACCGCCCGCCCGCCCCGCTCAACGTCAAAAATCGCTACCCGAGCCCTCTCATCCGCGGGCAAGAAATGTGCAAGAAAAGCCCTTGAGAACTCGCCCTATACGGCTGGAAGTGCATGCTCTCCCGACAGCCTCACGAATCAAACCACGATCGCAGATCACGCACTGATGCGAACCCAATACCACCGACTGGCCGAGGCTCGATCACTCACGATGATCAGAAGCTATCGGATAAACTCCCGAGGTCATCTCGCCTCTTGATCCATGTAACATCGCGGCTACAACTCGTAAAGTCCCGTAGTCTCAAATCGCTCGCCGGGGTGAACTACGGTGCTATGGACTGAATCGCCAGATCCAAATTATCTCATATCTGCCACGACTCGCCAAGAATCGGGCCATCTCTTGTACCCATCTCATCTCGCTTCCAGCCGTGGATCGAGGCTCGTGTATCAGAGTCTCGCAGCCATCGCCGCGCTAAACTCGCTGGCCGGGCGTCGCAAAACTCGCCGTCAAGCACTATCTCGTGTAACGATCGGGCCTTCGCTTCGTAACCCTCCGTGCTCTACTCGCAGCCTCGATCGCTTTGCCCTTCTCGCCCGGGTTGCCTTACGCGAGGCATAATCGTAAAGGAAAGGAATACGCCGGAGGGTCCAACTTATCACACGGTTTCAAGGCACGATCTCGTAATGAGAAGAATGGAAACCAATCCTAAATGTCCTATAGCCTCACGATTATAGATGTGGTGCACAACACACCGATAATCAAGACTCTACTAGACACGGTTCAGACACTTTCCGAGGATTAATCGCTCGATACCACTTTTGTCACGAATTCAACCTGCTCGTGGATCGTGCCTTACCCGCACCCTAGTGATACAACATCGTAGAAAATCACGGAAATAAAACATAAACATGTAACAAGAGATTTGATAAAATAAATAGGCTAACAAAAACAGCTTGCCTTCTCAGATATATACATAAAAACCCAACAGCTTATCCATTTTACAAACTCGCCACAACAAGATTTCATGCACTTCTAAGAAAGTGATAACAACTATGACGGACAGGGCCCCGCCATACCCCGAATGTATAAGAACCTACTGCACTGTGGTAACATACCAAAAGATAAGCCTCCAAGAAACGGCTTCCTAACACGCTGAATCGTGATCCATGAGCGAGGATCCACAACCGATGTTTCTACTCGGCGATGAACGCAGCCTCGGGCGAGGTCAAGATAACAGTACTAAGTATGTGAAATCAGAATATATCAGAATGAAATCATAATAGTCTATATAAAGCAGAGACATGTATGATAACCAAACTACGCTCACAACATAAAAGCAACATGTCAAGTCGTGACTCACGCCTCAAGTCATCCTTCACGCCCGTGGAACTCCTTCCTCACCGCCAGCCTAGGTACAAATCGTGGAATACGTGTCCCGCCCATCCCATGGGACTCGGTAAAGAATCATGTAGAATACGTGTCCCGCCATCCTACGGACTCGGTGAAGAATCGGATGAAATACGTGTCCCGACATCTCACGGGACTCGTGAAGAATCGATGGAATACGTGTCCCGCCCATCCCACGAGACTCGGTGAAGAATCGATGAATACGTGTCCCGCCCATCTCGTGGGACTCGTGAAGAATCGATGGAATACGTGTCCCGCCCATCCCACGGACTCGGTGAAGAATCGGATGAAATACGTGTCCCTACCATCTCACGGGACTCAGAGCATAGAAATACAACACTTGCACAACAAAGGCTATCACCACAAGCATAGGCAAGTTATACACAACTCAAGGTTATTTTATGCCAAAGTCCAGGTTCTGACCTCAAAGTATTACGTACGTTAAATTCTTTTTAAAAGATCCATTTCTTTTATAAAGGTCACCCGATACCCGTAGTATTAAAATAGAGTGACTCACATTTTTAGGTAAACCAAAACACTTTCCTTTTCAACATCAAGTAACAACATTCTTTTCCATAAGTTCAAGTTTGCCTAATTTCAAGTACTTAAGTCTCTTATTTTAGAAAGGTTTCGTAGTTCATAGTCTTAATCACTTAAGAATATAATTCTTTTAAACAATTTGAGAAACATATGCCTTATATGTGAGTAGGTTACTCTTGTTCAAAATCAATCTTATTAAAGCAGCCATGATCTAGGAAATGTAATATCATTTTATCTCATCTTAGCTTCTATGCAGATGGAGGTTTCTACTGGTTTTAATAATACTTAATTAGTCAAAACATTTCCCTTTATTAACGCCGCAGTTGGTTTGTCGATACTCATTCGATTTCCAAATCAAGAAACATTATTCCTTTTAAAACCAAGTACTCATTACTCACGAATGAGGTTTCACACAAAATTCATATTAATTCATTTAAGTCAAGTCTCTTCTCTTTAAGATCAAGTCTCTTAACTTCAAAAATTAATAAACCATTCTTTTATCTTCTTAAGTCGTTATACCTAACTTCCCATAAAGCTAGTATAACTCTTAAGCTTTTTAAAACCAAGCATTACTCTTCTTTCAAACAGTTTCTTAATTCTTTGGAATACTTCAAGATTCTTATTATTCGTGCTTAAGTCAAAAGACATTGCCGCATAACCACGCTCGCTAACACACGACGCTCACCGTATATATATATATATATTCTTTAAAATATCATGCTCAAGAGGATAGGAAGAATCACATACCTCGCGACGATTATCGACTATTAGCAAAACGCCCACGGCTATAACCCTACTAGCCTTGTCCACCTTTAAGTAGCACATGCTACTCGCAGAACATTCAACCTATAAAGGTTATACCACTATCAAAGTCTAGACTACTCAGAGAATATTCTAAGCAAAGAGGTTCTCTATTCTACGGAAAATCGGGCAGACTTCCCTACCCGTTAAGCTACACAAGTTCATCAGAATACAAATTCCCATGTAAGTACAGCCAATCTTCTTCTTTAATATTCTTCCGATGTGATCTCGCTTAATTCTCTTCAGAATATCCTTCTATGAATCTTATATTCATTTCTATACTACTACAAGATGTAATTCCCAATTACAATATAAAGACAAGAGCATTTACCTCGATAAGCCCAAAATTATCCAAGTTTAAAGTCGATCCCGAGCAAGGTTTAGCTCCTACTCATGCGCTCCAACCCGCCTCCAAACAACCCTTAGAAGTTCTAACCAACTTCTACGTAAATACTTCAACCAACTATGAAGATTTCCTTAGGTTTCGCTTAGTGGCTAAAGGAAAGTATAGTAGTATTTTCCGGTTTTTCAGATAGAGGGTACTTGGAAATACTACAAAGGTTTTGGGCTGAGTATTTTGGCATTACAACAATACTTGGAGAAGTATTTCAACCAAGGGGTAGTATTTCACTAGAACAACTAGAGGGGTATTTCTGGCCAAGGGCCTCAAAGCGGAGTGGACTTGGACGAAACTACACTAAGGAGGAGAGGATTTTTAGACTTGAAATGTCTAAGTGTGGATGAAGAAGTTCATCAACTAAGGGGTATTTATAGGCCAACCAATGGCCAAGATTAAGACAAGTGGTAGGCAAGTGTAAGGTCAAGATTTGGACAAGTGTGTGGGTCCCACCTTATCAATCTACCACACAAATATACTACCTAATCCTTGACCAAGGAAAAGGCAAGAAAACGCCCCAAGTTTCGTCTCATACGGAGGGTGACAAGTGTCACCCTCTCGTTGGTCAAAATATTTCGCCTCGGAAAAATCCGCAAAAATAATAAATGATATAGCCGAATTTTCCTTCGCAGTTTGTAAAACGCTTCGCCGGAAACGATTATTTTCGTGTGTTGTGCATAAAATTTTCGGTCCTGCCTAACTTAAGGCTTAAACTTTTATACGCACGCCTCACGCATATACTACCGTGAAATACGGTATAACATTCTCCTCCTTAGAAACATTCGTCCCAATGTTCCTTCTAAGTCTCAAACATACACGCCAAGATAGTCTTCACTACTATGCTTCCGAAAACAATCATGCCACACCGCCATAAAATAACACACACGCAAATACTTAATTCAAGTCCACGAGGAATCACCTCTAACATCACAAAACTCCCACCCAAGGGCTAAAAGATACTCCATTCGCACGCTCACTTTACAAAAGAATGATCACATCTATGTCCTTAACACATGCTCGCTTCTTCCCTTACTGTCGCACTCTTCTCATACACTCGAATGCTTCCTAATAACCTTACCACATTTCTGTTATTGCTTCAGTTTCCAAAATCTCATCACGCCCTTCCGGGGTGATACCTTCAAGAAGACCCACCGTCAACCTGAACTCCAAGTGTCGACGCCGATCATCCGCACAACTTCTGTTGTCTCTGAGCTGCTAAAAACCTCCTCTGGATAAGCCTCACCTTATCCACATTCTGCGGGATCAAGTAGGGACCAACTATCTGAACTTTGCCAACATCGAACAAATTGACCGGCAATCAATACTTCCGCCCATACAAGGCTTCTTAAGGTGACATCCGAATACCGAAATGGTAGCTAGTATAATACTCACTCAACAAGAGGCAAATAATCCTCACAGCTACCCCTGAAATCAAAACGCCGGCCCGTAACCTATCCTCAAACTCCTTAAGGCCATTCCCGCCTTCACGATCTGATTCTAGTCGAACACATCCGCGAACTCGCACGATGGTGATCTAAACTGGGCCTAGCACCTGCGTGACCCTACCAATCAAGTGACCACCTCGAATCGACCCCACCACAAAACAGCCGCGGTTGACCCGTGAACGGTCCTCAACCCGACCCGCCATCGTGCCAAACATTTGCTCCGATCCGAATCAATCTCACAATCATGTCACGAAACCTAGTGGTCTTCTTAGCTCGACTACCCTCTCATTTTATACCACTCGTGACTTATCACGCAAATATATCCCACGATACAATGCACCCGACAAAGGTCAACATAAACATAAATCTTTTACTCAAGATGGCCTCGTGATCTAAGGTCTCTACGTATAAAACTCTAAGGCTCACAATTTCTAGGTATTCAACCTTACCCTTTACTAACTGTGCCTTTAAATCACAATTTAACATAATGCTTAGCACATCATCATAACATCAACGCATACTAGTCTTTAGAGGGTAAGAATATACCAGATCAATCGCTTCATTTTCCTTCGCCGCTTCTAACCATAATCCCGCCGCAGGCGCATAGCTATAAGGTGATGAACTCGCCACCACCCGTAGGTCGAGTCATTCTCGCCGCATCCTTCCTATTAGGACAAGCCACACATGGCCCCGACGGCCGCAGAAAACAAGCACCAAGAAAGACGATATTCCCGTGATGACGCTTCACCACATCGCGCACACAGAGGGAAACATGAATCCGCTAGAACCCATGTATACCGGGAACTAAGCCCGAGCCCCGATCAGCTCCCAAATACCGAACATCTCAAGATCGTGGAGGACCACTGCATCGGGCGGAGGTACATAACTAGTTCGCCGAGGCACCGCCTTGAAAGATACCAGGACCTCGCTGCTCGCCCTCTTCCGATCCCGGCCATTCCGCCGACCTCTCGTGCCTCACATCCAAGTGCATGAGCTTGCATGCGGGCAATGTCCATGCCCTACCAAGAGCTACACCCGCATGCCTCGCCAAGTAATCATCTAGCCCGTGACGTAGCCGTGTACTCGCCCTCCATATCGCCATTACAATGGGACATACCGAAGCTAATGAGTCGAACTCACATTGTACTTTCTAACCGCCCGCCCGCCCCGCCTCAACGCCAAAAATTTGTCGCCCGAGCCCTCTCATCTCGCGCAAGTAATGTGCAAGAAAAGCCCTTGAGAACTCGCCCCATACGGCCGAAGTGCATGCTCTCCCGACAGCCTCCCACGAATCAAAACCACGATCGCAGATCACGCACTGATGCGAACCCAATACCACCGACTCGCTCGAGGCTCGATCACTCATGATCCGTCAGAGCCGCTTGATAAACTCCTCGAGGTCATCCTCGCCTCGATCCATAGAACATCCGGGCTACAACTCGTAAAGTCCCGTAGTCTCAAACCGCTCGCCGGTGAACTACGGTGCTACGATCGAATCGCGATCCAAATTTATCCTCATATTCGCCACGACTCGCCAAGAATCGCCATCTCTTGTACTTATCTCATCTCGCTTCCAGCCGCGGACCGAGGCTCGTGTATCAGAGTCTCAGCAGCCATCGCCGCGCTTAAACTCGCTGGCCGGGCGGCGCTGCAAACTCGCCGTCAAGCACTATCTCGTAACGATCGGGCCTCTCGCTCGTAACCTCCGTGCTCTACTCGCAGCCTCGATCGCTTGCCCTTCGGGCCCGTTGCTTTACGCGAGGCATAATCGTAAAGGAAAGGAATACGCCGGGGGTCCAACTTATCACACGGCCAAGGCACGATCTCGTAATGAGAAGAATGGAAACCAATCCTAAATGTCCTATAGCCTCGATTATAGATGTGGTGCACAACACACCGATAATCAAGACTCTACTAGACACGCCTGTAGACACTTTCCGAGGATTAATCGCTCGATACCACTTTTGTCACGACCAACCCGCCCGTGGATCGTGTTATACCTCGTATTTCCGCAGTATGCGTGAGGGCGTACGTATACAATTTGAGCCTTAAAGTAGGCATAGGTTCGAATTTGTGCACAAGTGCCGAAAAAAGTCGTTTTCCGATGAAACGTTTCCACAGCTTACGTAGGGAAAATTCCGGCTATGTCATTGATAATTTTTGCGTATTTTTCCGAGAGACGAAACATTTTGGACCAACGGGAGGGTGACATGTGTCACCCTCACATTGGAAGCATTGTGGACGGCAAAGAGGACGATTTGGAGTCAGGTTAGGTAGGATATTTTGTGTAGTTGGTGTGGTAGATGGATAAGGTGCACATGGCTAAATCTTGACCTTACACTTGCTATACACTTGGAAGAATCTTGGCCATTGGTTGGCCATTTCTTGACCTATAAATACCCACCCTTTGTTGATGAAATTCTTCATCCAAATATTTTCTAAGTGTTAAAAATCCCTCCTCTCCTTGTGAAGTTTTCGCCCACCACACCCTTGAGTGAGCTTGGCCGAGAGCCACCCCTCCCTTTGTAGTGCTCTAGCCGTGGGTACACCCCTAGCCTTGTTGTCTCGTATAAATACCCCTTTGTGGTATTGAAATACTCCAAGTATTGTTATAATGCCCAAATACTCGCCCAAATACCTTGTAGTATTCCCAAGGTTACACTTATACAAAAGCCTGTAAAATACTATTATACTTCCTCACCACAAAAACGAAACCCTAAGTAAATTTTCACCCGTAGTTGAAATTATAAGTAGAAGTTGGTTAGAACTTCTAAGGGTTGTTTGGAGCGGGTCGAGCGCACTGAGTAGAGCTAAACCTTGCTCAGATCGACTTATAACTTGGATAATTTTGGGCTTATCGAGGTAAACACTCATGACCTTCTTGTAATTGGAAATTACATGTTGTAGGAGTATATAGTTAAGTATACTATATATAGAATCAACATAGTTGCGGCAATGTCTTTTGACTTAAGCCCGAATAATACTTACAGAATGTCTTGCGACTTAAGCCCAATTTTAAGAAGTGAATCAATCAGAATTACATAGGACTCAGACATGAGACTTGTGTAGAATTACTGTGAGTAGAATTGTACACGCCCGGTTAGACGCAAACCCCGGTTGGCTTGGTAGCTACCGATAGGCGAGATTACGCCACATGTGGGGGGGGGAGGTGCGGCCGAATTTTCTGTAGAATATTCTACATTGAGATCTAGGATGTTAATAGGCGCCTGGTGGCCTCTATAGGTTCAAGTACTACGTGGTGCACCCACGTAGCTTGAGGAGTAGCCACTGCTTGAAGTACTTGGAGCGCTTTGCTATTAGTCGATAATCGCCGCGAGGTATGTGAACCTCTTCCTATCTGTTCTAGCATGATATGTGTATAACTATGTAGTACTGGTGACGCATACGTGTTTAATGTATTTGATTGGTTTGAAACATAAAGTGTTATAACGCTTTATGGGAAGTTGGTTATAACACTTTATGTAGGTAAGAAAATGCTTTGTGGTTTCAAAGTGGTAATCGATTTGACTTATAACGGATTTTATGTGTAGTAATAAAGAACTCGTTGTTTCAAAAGACCTTTTTGAAAGAAGAGTAATACTTGGCTTTGAAAACATAAGAGTTGTACTAGCTTTACGGGAAGTTAGGTATAACGCCTTAAGAGTGATAAAAGAATGGTTTACCGATTTTTAGAAGATAAGAGACTTGACTTAATGGTATTGATATGAATTTTGTTAAAAGTGTGAAACCTCATTCGTGAGTAATGAGTACTTGGTTTTAAAAGGAATAATGTTTCATCGATTTCTAAATCATAATGAGTATCGACAAACCACCGCAGTTAATAAAGGAAAATGTATTGAATAATGAAGTATGGTATTAAAACCAAGTAGAAACCTCCATCCGCATGATGGTTAAGATTAGACAAAATGATATTACATTTCCTAGATCATGGCCGCTTAATAAGATTGATTATAAACAAGAATAACCTACTCACATATAAGACATATGTTTCTCAAAACGCTTAAAGGAGAATTATGTTTTAAAGGATTAAAATTATGAACTACGAAACCTTTTCTAAAATGAGAAACTTGAGCATTTGAAATTAGGCAAACTTGAACGCTTGGAAAACAAGGTTGTTACTTGATTTTACAAAGGAAAGCATTTTGGTTTACTTAACAATGTTAGTCACTCTATTTTTATACTACGTATCGTGACCTTTGTAAAAGAAATGGATCTTTAAAAGGAATTTAACGACGTGAGTACTTTAGTGGTTAAAATCCGACTTTGACATAAAATGAAAGTACCTTGAGTTGTGTATAACTTGCCTATGCTTGTTGTTGTGAAACTTGACCATGTTACGTGATAGCCTTGTTGTGCAAGTACCGTGTTCTACTCGACTACGGTTCACGGATGAACCGAATGTATTTCACTCGACTCACGGCTCATCCGAATGTATTTCACTCGACTACCGGCTCATCCGAATGTATTTCACTCGACTACCGGCATCCGGAATGTATTTCACTGACTACGGTTCATCCGAATGTATTTCACTCGACACGGTTCATGGATGACCGAATGTATCCCACACGCTTATATCGGGTCCACGAGACGGGCCGAGACATGTTATACGATCACATGATTTGTACCTAGATCGCCGTGGTGAGAAAGTTCACGGGCACGGATGATTGAGGCGCTGAGTCTCGACTTGACATAATCGCTTATGTTGTGGAATCGTAGTTTGTTATCATACATGCCTCGCTTATATAGATTATTATGATTTCATTTACAAGATTTACAGCCACATACTTGTATTGTTATCTTGACGCCGCGTTACGCCGCAGTAAGTACACTACCGCCGATCCTCGCGCTTAGATTCATTTCGCTTGGGAAGCTCGTCTTCTGAGGCTTATCTTTGGTATGTTACCACAGTTCAGAGGTCTGTACATTCAGGTATGGCCTGCCCGCCATAGTTGTTGTATAAATCTTAGGTCAAGATCGCTACGCGTGGTTGTAGGATTGTAATCGCTCAAATGTTTATATATATATATGTTGAAAGGCAACCGCTTTGGCTGGCCTATTTTCTTCATCTTAATCCATGTTTATTTACATGTTTAAGTTTATTTCCGGAGCTCGATGTTGTATCACGGTGCCCGGTAAGGCACCACCACGCCCGGTTCGGTCGTGACAATCGTGCCTTACCCGGCACCCTAGTGATACAACATCGAGAAAATCATGAAATAAAACATAAACATGTAACAAGAGATTTGATAAAATAAACAAAGTAACAAAAATGCTTGCCTCAGATATATACATAAAAACCCGAACAGCTTATCCTTTTTACAAACTCGCCACAACAAGATTTCATGCACTTAAGAAGTGATAACAACTATGACGGACAGGCCCCGCCATACCTCAATGTACAAGAACCTACGCACTTGTGGTAACATACTAAAAGATAAGCCTCCAAGAAACGGGCTTCCTAACACGCCGAATCGTGATCCTATGAGCGAGGATCCACAACCGATGATTACTTACTGCGGATGAACGCAGCCCCCCGAAGGAGGTCAGTACAACAGGTACCAAGTATGTGAAACTGTAATATACTGTAAATGAAATCATAATAGTCTATATAAACTAGGAGACATGTATGATAGCCAAACTACAGTTCACAACATAAAAGCAGTCATGTCAAGTCTGGGACTCACGCACTCAAGTCATCCCTCATGCCCGTGGAACTCCTTCCTCACTGCCGGCAGTCTAGGTACAAATCGTGTGGAATACGTGTCCCGACCCATCCCATGGGACTCGGTAAAGAATCATGTAGAATACGTGTCCCGGCCCATCCCATGGGACTCGGTGAAGAATCAGATGAAATACGTGTCCCTACCATCTCATGGGACTCTTGAAGAATCGGATGGAATACGTGTCCCCCATCCCATGAGACTCTGAAGAATCGATGAAATACGTGTCCCGCCCATCTCATGGGACTGTGACGAATCGATGGAATACGTGTCCTACCATCCTACGGACTCTGAAGAATCGATGAAATACATTTTTTTCCATAAGTTCAAGTTTGCCTAATTTCAAGTACTTAAGTCTCTTATTTTAGAAAGGTTTCGTAGTTCATAGCCTTAATCACTTAAGAATATAATTCTCTTTAAACAATTTGAGAAACATATGCCTTATATGTGAGTAGGTTACTCTTGTTCAAAATCAATCTTATTAAAGCAATATGATCTAGAAATGTAATATCATTTTGTCTCATCTTAGCTTCATGCAGATGGAGGTTTCACCGGTTTTAATAATACTTAATTAGTCAAAACATTTCCCTTTATTAACGCTGCAGTTGGTTTGTCGATACTCATTCGATTTCAAATCAAGAAACATTATTCCTTTTAAAACCAAGTACTCATTACTCACGAATGAGGTTTCACACAAAATTCATATTAATTCATTTAAGTCAAGTCTCTTCTCTTTTAAGATCAAGTCTCTTAACTTCAAAAATTAATAAACCATTCTTTTTATCTCTCTTAAGTCGTTATACCTAACTTCCCATAAAGCTAGTATAACTCTTAAGCTTTTTAAAACCAAGCATTACTCTTCTTTTAAACAGGTTTCTTAATTCTTTGGAATACTTCAAGATTCTTATTATTCAGGCTTAAGTCAAAAGACATTGCCGTACAACTACGTTCAGTTAACACACGTACGTCTACCGTACTATATATATATATTCTTTAAAATATCATGCTCAAGAGGATAGGAAGAATCACATACCTCGCGACGATTATCGACTATTAGCAAAATGCTCCACGACTATAACCCGGCTAGCCTTGTCCACCTTTTAAGTAGCACATGCTACTTGCAGAACATTTAACCTATAAAGGTTATACCAGTCTATCAAAGTCTAGACTACTCTGTAGAATATTCTAAGCAGTAGGTTCTCTATTCTACGGAAAATCGGGAAGCACTTCCCTACCCGTTAAGCTACACAAGTCTACTGTAAATACAGTCCTATGTAAGTACAGTTCAATCTTCTTCTTTAATATTCTTCTGATGTGATCTCAGTTTAATTCTCTTCTGTAATATCCTTCTATGAATCTTATATTCATTTCTATACTACTACAGTATGTAATTCCCAATTACAATATAAATACAAGAGTATTTACCTCGATAAGCCCAAAATTATCCAAGTTCAAAGTCGATCCTGAGCAAGGTTTAGCTCCTACTCCGTGCGCTCCAACCCGCTCCAAACAACCCTTAGAAGTTCTAACCAACTTCTACGTAAATACTTCAACCAACTATGAAGATTTCCTTAGGGTTTTGTTTAGTGGCTAAAGGAAAGTATAGTAGTATTTTCCGGGTTTTTCGTATAGAGGGTACTTGGAAATACTACAAAGGTTTTGGGCTAGCGTATTTTGGCATTACAACAATACTTGGAGAAGTATTTCTCAACCAAGGGAGGTAGTATTTCGACTAGAACAACTAGAGGGGGGGTATTTCTCGGCCAAGGGCCTCTCAAAGGGGGAGAGGGACTTGGACGAAACTACACTAAGGAAGGAGAGGGATTTTTAGACTTGGAAATGTCTAAGTGTGGATGAAGAAGTTCATCAACTAAGGGGGGTATTTATAGGCCAACCAATGGCCAAGATTAAGACAAGTGGTAGGCAAGTGTAAGGTCAAGATTTGGACAAGTGTGTGTGGGTCCCACCTTATCAATCTACCACACAAATATCCTACCTAATCCTTGACCAAGGAAAAGGCAAGAAAAACGCCCCAAGTTTCGTCCATATGAGGTGACAAGTGTCACCGCCTCGTTGGTCAAAAATATTTCGCCTCTAAAAATCCGCAAAAATAATAAATGATATAGCCGGAATTTTCCTTCGCAGTTTGTAAAACGCTTCGCTGAAAACGATTATTTTCGTGTGTTGTGCATAAAATTTTCGGTCCTTGCCTAACTTAAGGCTTAAACTTTTATACGTACGCCCTCACGTACATACTCAGGAAATACGGGGTATAACATTCTCCCCTCCTTAGAAACATTCGTCCCGAATGTTCCTTCTAAGTCTCAAAACATACATGCGCCAGTATAGTCTTCACTACTATGCTTCCGAAAAACAATCATGCCACACCTGGCCATAAAATAACACACGCGCAAATACTTAATTCAAGTCCACGAGGAATCACCTCTAACATCACAAAAACTCCCACCCAAGGGCTAAAAGATACTCCCTTCGCACGTTCACTTTACAAAAGAATGATCACATCTATGTCCTTAACACATGCTCGCTTCTTCCCTTACTCGTCGTACCCTTCTCGTACACTCGAATTCTTCCTAATAACCTTACCACATTTCTGTTATTGCTTCAGTTTCCAAAATCTCATCACGCCCTTCCGGGGTGATACCTTCAAGAAGACCCACCGTCAACCTGAACTCCAAGTGTCGACGCCGATCATCCGCACAACTTCTCTTGTCTCTGAGCTGCTAAAAACCTCCTCTGGATAAGCCTCACCTTATCCACATTCTGCGGGATCAAGTAGGGACCAACTATCTGAACTTTGCCAACATCGAACAAATTGACCGACAATCAATACTTCCGC
Source organism: Przewalskia tangutica (assembly GCA_029844215.1). NCBI lineage: Eukaryota > Viridiplantae > Streptophyta > Magnoliopsida > Solanales > Solanaceae > Przewalskia > Przewalskia tangutica. The sequence goes on along the minus strand of CM056720.1, from coordinate 107,207,877 downwards.
CCATACAAGGCTTCTTAAGGTGACATCCGAATACCGAAATGGTAGCTAGTATAATACTCACTCAACAAGAGGCAAATAATCCTCACATACCCTCGAATCAAAACGCCGCCCAGAACCTATCCTCAAACTCCTTAAGGCCATTCCCGCCTTCAAGATCTGATTCTAGTCGAACACATCCGCGAACTCGCACGATGGTCATCTAAACTTGGGCCTAGCACCTCGTGACTTACCAATCAAGTGACCACCTCGAATCGACCTCACCACAAACAGTCGCGTTGACCTGAACGGTCCTCAACCCGACCGCTATCGTACAAACACTTGCTCCCCGATCCGCATCAATCTCACAATCATGTCACGAAAACCTAGTGGTCTTCTTAGCTCGACTACCCTCTCATTTTATACCACTCGTGACTTATCACGCAAATATATCGCACGTATACAATGCACCCCGACAAAGGTCAACATAAACATAAATCTTTTACTCAAGATGGCCTCGCATCTAAGGTCTCTACGTATAAAACTCTAAGGCTCACAATTTCTAGGTACTCAACCTTACCCTTTACTAACCAGGCCTTTAAATCACAATTTAACATAATGCTTAACACATCATCATAACATCAACGCATACTAGTCTTTAGAGGGGTAAGAATATACATGTATCAAATGCTTCATTTTCCCTTCGTCGCTCTAACCATAATCCTGCCCTGTAGGGCACATAGCTATAGAAGGCGATGAACCTGCCACCGACCCGGTAGGCTGAGTCATTCTGCCTGCATCCTTCCTATTAGGACAGCACATGGCCTCGACGGCCGCAGGAAAAACAAGCACCGCAAAGACGACATTCCCGATGACGCTCGCCACATCGCGCACACAGAGGGAAACATGAATCTACCGCTAGAACCCATGTATACCGGGAACCGAAGCCTCGAGCTCGACCGCCCCGAATACCCCTAACGCCTCAAGATCGTGGAGGACCACTCACCGGGCGGAGGTACATAACTAGTTCACATCGAGGCGGCCCGCCTTGAAAGTTACCAAAGGGCCTCGCTGCTCGCCTCTTCGCTGATCCGGCCATTCCGCCGACCTCTCCGTGCCTCACATCCAAGTGCATGAGCCAGACGCGGCAATGTCCATGCCCGGCCAAGAGCTACACCCGCATAAGCCTCGCTAAGTAATCATCTAGCCCTGACGTAGCCGTGTACTTTGTCCTCCATATCGCCATTGGCGTGGACATACCGAGCTAATGAGTCGAACTCCACATTGTACTTCTAACCGTCCGCCCGCCCCGCCTCAACGCCAAAAATTTGTCGCCCGAGCCCTCTCATCCGTGGGGGCAAGAAATGTGCAAGAAAAGCCTCGAGAACTCGCCCCATACGGCCGGAAGTGCATGCTCTCCCGACAGCTCACGATCAAACCACCGATCGCAGATCACGCAAATGATGCGAACCCAATACCACCGACTGCCGAGGCTCGATCACTCATGATCCACGTAGGCTGCTGATAAACTCCGAGGGTCATCCTCGCCCGATCCATAGAACATCGGGCTACAACTCGTAAAGTCTCGTAGTCTCAAACTATCTCGCCGGGGTGAACTACGGTGCACTGGATCGAACTGCGATCCAGCCTATCCTCATATCGCCACGACTCGCCAGAATCGCCATCTCTTGTACTTATCTCATCTGCTCCAGCCGTGGATCGAGGCTCAGTATCAGAGTCTCAGCAGCCATCGCCGCGCTTAAACTCGCTGCGCCGGGCGGCCGCAAAACTCGCCGTCAAGCACTATCTCGTAACGACCGGCCTTCGCTCGTAACCTCCGTGCTCTACTCGCAGCTCCTCGATCGCTTTGCCCTTCTGCCCGGGTTGCCTTACGCGGAGGCATAATCGTAAAGGAAAGGAATACGCCGTAGGGTCCAACTTATCACACGGCCTAAGGCACGATCTCGTAATGAGAAGAATGGAAACTAATCCTAAATGTCCTATAGCCTCCTCGATTATAGATGTGGTGCACAACACACCGATAATCAAGACTCTACTAGACACGGTTCAGAGACACTTTCCGAGGATTAATCGCTCGATACCACTTTTGTCACGACTCAACCTGCCGTGATCGTGCCTTACCCGCACCCTAGTGATACAACATCGAGAAAATCAGCGGAAATAAAACATAAACATGTAACAAGAGATTTGATAAAATAAACAAAGCAAAAAAAAAGCTTGCCTTCAGATATATACATAAAAACCCGAACAATTATCCTTTTACAAACTCGCCACAACAAGATTTACTGCACTTAAGAAAGTGATAACAACTATGACGACAGTGGCCCCGCCATACCCTGAATGTACAAGAACCTGCTGCACTCGTGGTAACATACTAAAAGATAAGCCTCAAGAAACGGCTTCCTAACACGCGAATCGTGATCCTATGAGCGAGGATCCACAACCGATGTATTTCTACTGCGGATGAACGCACTTCAAGCGAGGTCGATAACAGTACTAAGTATGTGAAATCAGAAATATCAGAAATGAAATCATAATAGTTTATATAAAGCAGAGACATGTATGATAACCAAACTACAGCTCACAACATAAAAATACCATGTCAAGTCGTGACTCACACCCTCAAGTCATCCCTCATGCCCGTGGAACTCCTTCCTCACTGCCGGCAGTCTAGGTACAAATCGTGTGGAATATGTGTCCCGGCCCATCCCATGGGACTCGGTAAAGAATCATGTAGAATACGTGTCCCGGCCCATCCCATGGGACTCGGTGAAGAATCAGATGAAATACGTGTCCCGGCCCATCTCATGGGACTCGGTGAAGAATCAGATGGAATACGTGTCCCGGCCCATCCCATGGGACTCGGTGAAGAATCAGATGAAATACGTGTCCCGGCCCATCTCATGGGACTCGGTGAAGAATCAGATGGAATACGTGTCCCTACCATCCCACGGGACTCGCGAAGAATCGATGAAATACGTGTCCCTACCATCTCACGGACTCTGAGCATAGAAATACAACACTTGCACAACAAAGGCTATCACCACAAGCATAGGCAAGTTACACACAACTCAAGGTTATTTTATGCCAAAGTCCAGGTTCTGACCCCAAAGTATTACGTACGTTAAATTCTTTTTAAAAGATCCATTTCTTTTATAAAGGTCACCCGATACCCGTAGTATTAAAATAGAGTGACTCACATTTTTAGGTAAACCAAAACACTTTCCTTTTCAACATCAAGTAACAACATTATTTTCCATAAGTTCAAGTTTGCCTAATTTCAAGTACTTAAGTCTCTTATTTTAGAAAGGTTTCGTAGTTCATAGTCTTAATCACTTAAGAATATAATTCTCTTTTAAACAATTTGAGAAACATATGCCTTATATGAGTAGGTTACTCTTGTTCAAAATCAATCTTATTAAAGCATGCATGATCTAGGAAATGTAATATCATTTTGTCTCATCTTAGCTTCTATGCAGATGGAGGTTTCTACCGGTTTTAATAATACTTAATTAGTCAAAACATTTCCTTTATTAACGCCGCAGTTGGTTTGTTTGCATTTATTCTCGATTTCCAAATCAAGAAACATTATTCCTTTTAAAAAACCAAGTACTCATTACTCACGAATGAGGTTTCACACAAAATTCATATTAATTCATTTAAGTCAAGTCTCTTCTCTTTTAAGATCAAGTCTCTTAACTTCAAAAATTAATAAACCATTCTTTTTATCTCTCTTAAGTCGTTATACCTAACTTCCCATAAAGCTAGTATAACTCTTAAGCTTTTTAAAACCAAGCATTACTCTTCTTTCAAACAGGTTTCTTAATTCTTTGGAATACTTCAAGATTCTTATTATTCAGGCTTAAGTCAAAAGACATTGCCATACAACTACGTTCAGTTAACACACGTACGTCTACCGTACTATATATATATATATTCTTTAAAATATCATGCTCAAGAGGATAGGAAGAATCACATACCTCGCGACGATTATCGACTATTAGCAAAACGCTCCACTCGCTTATAACCCTATTAGCCTTGTCCACCTTTTAAGTAGCACATGCTACTGCAGAACATTCAACCTATAAAGGTTATACCACTATCAAAGTCTAGACTACTCGTAGAATATTCTAAGCAAAGAGGTTCTCTATTCTACGGAAAATCGGGCTGCACTTCCCTACCCGTTAAGCTACACAAGTATACTGTAAATACAGTCCTATGTAAGTACAGTTCAATCTTCTTCTTTAATATTCTTCTGATGTGATCTCGCTTAATTCTCTTCTCAATATCCTTCTATGAATCTTATATTCATTTATATACTACTACAAGATGTAATTCCCTATTACAATATAAAGACAATAGTATTTACCTCGATAAGCCCAAAATTATCCAAGTATAAAGTCGATACAGAGCAAGGTTTAGCTACAACTCAGAGAGCTCCAACCCGCTCAAATCAACCCTTAGAAGTTCTAACAAACTTCTACGTAAATACTTCAACCAACTATGAAGATTTCCTTAGGGTTTCGTTTAGTGGCTAAAGGAAAGTATAGTAGTATTTTCCAAGCCAGATAGAGGTACTTGGAAATACTACAAAGGTTTTGGGCTAGAGTATTTTGGCATTACAACAATACTTGAGAAGTATTTCTCAACCAAGGGGTAGTATTTCGACTAGAACAACTAGAGTGGGTATTTCTGCCAAGGGCCTCTCAAAGGGAGGGACTTGGACGAAACTACACTAAGGAGGAGAGGATTTTTAGACTTGAAATGTCTATGTGGATGAAGAAGTTCATCAACTAAGGGGTATTTATAGGCCAACCAATGGCCAAGATTAAGACAAGTGGTAGGCAAGTGTAAGGTCAAGATTTGGACAAGTGTGTGTGGGTCCCACCTTATCAATCTACCACACAAATATCCTACCTAATCCTTGACCAAGGAAAAGGCAAGAAAAATGCCCCAAGTTTCGTCCATACGGGGTGACAAGTGTCACCCTCTCGCTGGTCAAAAATATTTCGCCTCTGAAAAATCCGCAAAAATAATAAATGATATAGCCTGAATTTTCCTTCGCAAAGTTTGTAAAACGTTTACCTGAAACGATCCTTTCGTGTCAGTGCATAAAATTTTCGGTCCTTGCCTAACTTAAGGCTTAAACTTTTATACGTACGCCCTCACGTACATACTCAGGAAATACGGGGTATAACATTCTCCCCTCCTTAGAAACATTCGTCCCGAATGTTCCTTCTAAGTCTCAATATAGTCTTCACTACTATGCTTCCGAAAAACAATCATGCCACACCTGGCCATAAAATAACACACGCGCAAATACTTAATTCAAGTCCACGAGGAATCACCTCTAACATCACAAAAACTCCCACCCAAGGGCTAAAAGATACTCCCTTCGCACGTTCACTTTACAAAAGAATGATCACATCTATGTCCTTAACACATGCTCGCTTCTTCCCTTACTGCGCACTCTTCTCGTACACTCGAATGCTTCCTAATAACCTTACCACATTTCATATTGCTTCGCTTCTAAAATCTCATCACGCCTTCCGGTGATACCTTCAAGACCCACCGCCAACTGAACTCCAAGTGTCGACGCCGATCATCCGCACAACTTCTCTTGTCTCTGAGCTGCTAAAAACCTCCTCTGGATAAGCCTCACCTTATCCACATTCTGCGGGATCAAGTAGGGACCAACTATCTGAACTTTGCCAACATCGAACAAATTGACCGACAATCAATACTTCCGCCCATACAAGGCTTCTTAAGGTGACATCCGAATACCGAAATGGTAGCTAGTATAATACTCACTCAACAAGAGGCAAATAATCCTCACAGCTACCCCTGAAATCAAAACGCCGCCCAGAACCTATCCTCAAACTCCTTTAAGGCCATTCCCGCCTTCAAGATCTGATTCTAGTCGAACACATCCGCTAACTCGACGATGGTCATCTAAACATGGGCCTAGCACTCGTGACCCTACCAATCGGGACCACCTCGAACCGACCCACCACAAACAGTCGCGGTTGACCCGTGAATGGTCCTCAACCCGACCCGCTATCATGCCAAACACTTGCTCCCGATCCGCATCAATCTCACAATCATGTCACGAAAAACCTAGTGTCTTCTTAGCTCGACTACCCTCTCATTTTATACCACTCAGGACTTATCACGCAAATATATCCCACGATACAATGCACCGACAAAGGTCAACATAAACATAAATCTTTTACTCAAGATGGCCTCGCATCTAAGGTCTCTACGTATAAAACTCTAAGGCTCACAATTTCTAGGTACTCAACCTTACCCTTTACTAACCAGGCCTTTAAATCACAATTTAACATAATGCTTAACACATCATCATAACATCAACGCATACTAGTCTTTAGAGGGGTAAGAATATACATGTATCAAATGCTTCATTTTCCCTTCGTCGCTCTAACCATAATCCTGCCCTGTAGGGCGCATAGCTATAGAAGGCGATGAACCTGCCACCGACCCGGTAGGCTGAGTCATTCTGCCTGCATCCTTCCTATTAGGACAGTTTCTCGTCACATGGCCCTGACGGCCGCAGGAAAAACAAGCACCGAAAGACGACATTCCCGATGACGCTCCGCCGCATCGTGCACACAGAGTGAAACATGAATCCGGGCTAGAACCTACGTATACCGGGAACTAAGCCCGAGCCCGACCAGCTCCGAATACCCCTAACGCCCCAAGATCGCGGAGGACCACTGCGACCGGCAGAGGTACATAACTAGTTCATATCGAGGCGCCCGCCTTGAAAGTTACCAAAGGGCCCATTGCTCGCCTCTTCTCACGATCCGGCCATTCCGTCGACCTCTCCTTGCCTCACATCCAAGTGCACGAGCTTGCATGCGCAATGCCCATACCCACAAGAGCTACACCCGCATAAGCTTCTCGCCAAGTAATCATCTAGCCCGTGACGTAGCCGTACTTTGTCCTCCATATCGCCATTACGCTGGGACATACCGAGCTAATGAGTCGAACTCCACATTGTACTCTCTAACCGCCCGCCCGCCCCGCTTTCAACGCCAAAAATCGGCCCGAGCCCTCTCATCCGCGGGCAAGAAATGTGCAAGAAAAGCCTTGAGAACTCGCCCCATACGGGAAGTGCATGCTCTCCCGACAGCTCCCACGAATCAAACCACGATCGCAAAGATCACGCAATGATGCGAACCCAATACCACCGACTCGCCTCGAGGCTCGATCACTCATGATCCGCAGTAGTCGCTTGATAAACTCCCGAGGGTCATCTCGCCTCTCGATCCATAGAACATCAAGGCTACAACTCGTAAAGTCTCGTAGTCTCAAACTATCTCGCCGGGGTGAACTACGGTGCACTGGATCGAATCACGATTCCACTTATCCTCATATCTGCCACGACCTCGCCAAGAATCGCCATCTCTTGTACTTATCTCATCTCGCTTCCAGCCGTGGGACCGAGGCTCGTGCATCAGAGTCTCAGCAGCCATCGCTGCGCTTAAATCGGCTGGCCGGGCGTCGCTGCAAAACTCGCCGCTCAAGCACTATCTCGTAATGACCGGCCTCGCTTGTAACCTCCGTGCTCTACTCGCAGCCTCCTCGATCGCTTTGCCCTTCTCGCCCGTTTTACGCGAGGCATAATCGTAAAGGAAAGGAATACGCTGAGGGTCCAACTTATCACACGGCCTAAGGCACGATCTCGAATGAGAAGAATGGAAACCAATCCTAAATGTCCTATAGCCTCCGATTATAGATGTGGTGCACAACACACCGATAATCAAGACTCTACTAGACACGGTGCAGACACTTTCCGAGGATTAATCGCTCGATACCACTTTTGTCACGACTAACCTGCCCGTGATCGTGTCTTACCCGCACCCTAGTGATACAACATCGTAGAAAATCACGGAAATAAAACATAAACATGTAACAAGAGATTTGATAAAATAAACAAAACAAAAAATAGTTGCCTTCAGATATATACATAAAACCCAACAGTTATCCTTTTTACAAACTCGCCACAACAAAGATTTCTGCACTTCTAAGAAAGTGATAACAACTATGACGGACAGGCCCCGCCATACCCCGAATGTACAAGAACCTACAGACTGTGTGGTAACATACTAAAAGATAAGCCTCCAAGAAACGGGCTTCCTAACACGCCGAATCGTGATCCTATGAGCGAGGATCCACAACCGATGCATTCTTACCGCAGATGAACGCAGCTCAAGGAGGTCAAGATAACAGTACCAAGTATGTGAAATCAGAAATACAGTAAATGAAATCATAATAGTTTATATAAAGCAGAGACATGTATGATAACCAAACTACGCTCACAACATAAAAATACCATGTCAAGTCGTGACTCACTCCTCAAGTCATCCTCATGCCCGTGGAACTCCTTCCTCACCGCCAGCCTAGGTACAAATCGCGTGGAATATGTGTCCCGCCATCCTACGGGACTCGGAAAGAATCATGTAGAATACGTGTCCCGCCCATCCTACGGGACTCAAAGAATCGATGAATACGTGTCCCGCCCATCTCATGGGACTCGTGAAGAATCGATGGAATACGTGTCCCGCCCATCCTACGGACTCGAAGAATCGATGAAATACGTGTCCCGCCCATCTCATGGGACTCGTGAAGAATCGATGGAATACGTGTCCCGCCCATCCCATGGGACTCGGCGAAGAATCGATGAAATACGTGTCCCCATCTCATGGGACTCTGTGAGCATAGAAATACAACACTTGCACAACAAAGGCTATCACCACAAGCATAGGCAAGTTACACACAACTCAAGGTTATTTTATGCCAAAGTCCAGGTTCTGACCCCAAAGTATTTACGTACGTTAAATTCTTTTTAAAAGATCCATTTCTTTTATAAAGGTCACCCGATACCCGTAGTATTAAAATAGAGTGACTCACATTTTTAGGTAAACCAAAACACTTTCCTTTTCAACATCAAGTAACAACATTCTTTTCCATAAGTTCAAGTTTGCCTAATTTCAAGTACTTAAGTCTCTTATTTTAGAAAGGTTTCAGAGTTCATAGTCTTAATCACTTAAGAATATAATTCTCTTTTAAACAATTTGAGAAACATATGCCTTATATGTGAGTAGGTTACTCTTGTTCAAAATCAATCTTATTAAAGCAGTCATGATCTAGGAAATGTAATATCATTTTGTCTCATCTTAGCTTCTATGCAGATGGAGGTTTCTACCGGTTTTAATAATACTTAATTAATCAAAACATTTCCTTTATTAACGCTGCAGTTGGTTTGTTTGCACTCATTCTCGATTTCAAATCAAGAAACATTATTCCTTTTAAAACTAAGTACTCATTACTCACGAACGAGGTTTCACACAAAATTCATATTAATTCATTTAAGTCAAGTCTCTTCTCTTTAAGATCAAGTCTCTTAACTTCAAAAATTAATAAACCATTCTTTTATCTTCTTAAGTCGTTATACCTAACTTCCCATAAAGCTAGTATAACTCTTGCTTTTAAAACCAAGCATTACTCTTCTTTCAAACAGTTTCTTAATTCTTTGGAATACTTCAAGATTCTTATTATTCGTGCTTAAGTCAAAAGACATTGCCATACAACTACGCTCGCTTAACACACGACGCTCACCGTACTATATATATATATATTCTTTAAAATATCATGCTCAAGAGGATAGGAAGAATCACATACCTCGCGACGATTATCGACTATTAGCAAAACGCTCCACAAACTATAACCCGCTAGCCTTGTCCACCTTTAAGAGTACATGCTACTCAGAACATTCAACCTATAAAGGTTATACCAGTCTATCAAAGTCTAGACTACTCGTAGAATATTCTAAGCAGAGGTTCTCTATTCTACGGAAAATCTAAAAGACTTCCCTACCCGTTAAGCTACACAAGTATCATCAGAATACAAATTCTATGTAAGTACAATAATCTTCTTCTTTAATATTCTTCCGATGTGATCTCGCTTAATTCTCTTCAGAATATCCTTCTATGAATCTTATATTCATTTATATACTACTACAGTATGTAATTCCCAATTACTATATAAAGACAATAGTATTTACCTCGATAAGCCCAAAATTATCCAAGTTATAATGTCGATCCTGAGCAAGGTTTAGCTCCTACTCCGTGCTCCAACTCCGCTCCAAACAACCCTTAGAAGTTCTAACCAACTTCTACGTAAATACTTCAACCAACTATGAAGATTTCCTTAGGGTTTCGTTTAGTGGCTAAAGGAAAGTATAGTAGTATTTTCCAAGCTTTTCAGATAGGTACTTGGAAATACTACAAAGGTTTTGGGCTAGAGTATTTTGGCATTACAACAATACTTGGAGAAGTATTTCTCAACCAAGGGGGGGTAGTATTTCGACTAGAACAACTAGAGTGGGGTATTTCTCGCCAAGGGCCTCTCAAAGGGAGGACTGACGAAACTACACTAAGGAGGAGAGGATTTTTAGACTTGGAAATGTCTAAGTGTGGATGAAGAAGTTCATCAACTAAGGGGGGTATTTATAGGCCAACCAATGGCCAAGATTAAGACAAGTGGTAGGCAAGTGTAAGGTCAAGATTTGGACAAGTGTGTGTGGGTCCCACCTTATCAATCTACCACACAAATATCCTACCTAATCCTTGACCAAGGAAAAGGCAAGAAAAATGCCCCAAGTTTCGTCCATATGAGGGTGACAAGTGTCACCCTCTCGTTGGTCAAAAATATTTCGTCTCTCGGAAAAATCCGCAAAAATAATAAATGATATAGCCGGAATTTTCCCTTCGCAAAGTTTGTAAAACGTTTCATCGGAAAACGATCCTTTTCGTGTGTTGTGCATAAAATTTTCGGTCCTTGCCTAACTTAAGGCTTAAACTTTTATACGCACGCCTCACGCATACATACCGTGAAATACGGTATAACATTCTCCCCTCCTTAGAAACATTCGTCCCGAATGTTCCTTCTAAGTCTCAATATAGTCTTCACTACTATGCTTCCGAAAAACAATCATGCCACACCTGGCCATAAAATAACACACGCGCAAATACTTAATTCAAGTCCACGAGGAATCACCTCTAACATCACAAAAACTCCCACCCAAGGGCTAAAAGATACTCCCTTCGCACGTTCACTTTACAAAAGAATGATCACATCTATGTCCTTAACACATGCTCGCTTCTTCCCTTACTCGCCGCATCTTCTCGCACACTCAAATTCTTCCTAATAACCTTACCACATTTCGCTATTGCTTCGCTTCAAAATCTCATCACGCCTTCCGGTGATACCTTCAAGAAGACCCACCGTCAACCTGAACTCCAAGTGTCCACGCCGATCATCCGCACAACTTATGTTGTCTCTGAGCTGCTAAAAACCTCCTCTGGATAAGCCTCACCTTATCCACATTCTGTGGGATCAAGTAGGGACCAACTATCTGAACTTTGCCAACATCGAACAAATTGACCGGCAATCAATACTTCCGCCCATACAAGGCTTCTTAAGGTGACATCTGAATACCGAAATGGTATCTAGTATAATACTCACTCAACAAGAGGCAAATAATCCTCACAGCTACCCCTGAAATCAAAACGCCGGCCCGTAACCTATCCTCAAACTCCTTTAAGGCCATTCCCGGCCTTCACGATCTGATTCTAGTCGAACACATCCGCGAACTCGTACGATGGTGATCTAAACTTGGGCCTAGCACCCTCGTGACCCTACCACCTGGCGGGACCACCTCGAACTGACCCCACCACAAAACAGGCCGCGGGTTGACCCGTGAATGGTCCTCAACCCGACCCGCTATCGTGCCAAACAATTGCTCCCCCGATCCGGATCAATCTCACAATCATGTCACGAAAACCTAGTGGTCTTCTTAGCTCGACTACCCTCTCATTTTATACCACTAAGGGACTTATCACGCAAATATATCCCACATATAAAATGCACCCCGACAAAGGTCAACATAAACATAAATCTTTTACTCAAGATGGCCTCGCATCTAAGGTCTCTACGTATAAAACTCTAAGGCTCACAATTTCTAGGTACTCAACCTTACCCTTTACTAACCAGGCCTTTAAATCACAATTTAACATAATGCTTAGCACATCATCATAACATCAACGCATACTAGTCTTTAGAGGGGTAAGAATATACCTGTATCAACTGCTTCATTTTCCCTTCGTCGCTCTAACCATAATCCCGCCGCAGGCGCATAGCTATAAGGCGCATTAACCGCCACCGAATCCGGTAGGCCGAGTCATTCTCGCCGCATCCTTCCTATTAGACACATACGGCCCCGACGGCCGCAGAAAACAAGCACCGCAAAAGACGACATTCTCGACGACGCCCGCCACATCGCGCACACGTAGGGAAATATGAATCCGCTGTAACCTACGATACCGGGAACTGTAAGCCCGAGCCCGACTAGCTCCCGAATACCCCGAACGCCCCAAGATCGCGGAGGACCACTCAGACCGGAGGAGGTACATAACTAGTTCATATCGAGGCGCCCGCCTTGAAAGTTACCAAAGGACCGCTGCTTCGCCCTCTTCGCCGATCCTGGCCATTCCGCCGACCTCCGCGCTCACATCCAAGTGCATGAGCTTGACGCGGCAATGTCCATGCCCTGGCCAAGAGCTACACCCATACAAGCCTCGCCAAGAATCATCTAGCCCGTGACGTAGCGGTACTGCCCTCCATATCGCCATTACAATGGACATACCGAGCTAATGAGTCGAACTCACATTGTATTTCTAACCGCCCGCCCGCCCCGCTCAACGCCAAAATATGTCGCCCGAGCCCTCTCATCTGGGGGCAAGAAATGTGCAAGAAAAGCCCTTGAGAACTCTTCCCATACTACCGGAAGGCATGCTCTCCTCGACAGCTCACGAATCAAACTACGATCGCAGATTACGCAATGATGCGAACTCAATACCACCGACCGCCTCGAGGCTCGATCACTCATGATCCGATGTAGCCGCTTGATAAACTCCCGAGGGTCATCCTCGCCTCGATCCATGTAACATCGCGCTACAACTCGGAAAGTCCCGTAGTCTCAAATCGCTCGCCGGGGTGAACTACGGTGCTACTGGATCGAATCACAGATCCACCTATCTCATATTCGCCACGACTCGCCGCAGAATCGCCATCTCTTGTACCATCTCATCCGCTTCCAGCCGCGGGACCGAGGCTCAGTATCAGAGTCTCGCAGCCCATCGCCGCGATTTCTAAACTCGCTTTGGGCGGCGCTGCAAAACTCGCCTCAAGCACTATCTCGTAACGATCGCCTTCGCTCGTAACCTCCGTGTTTCTACTCGCAGCCTCGATCGCTTTGCCCTTCCGGGCGGATTGCCTTACGCGAGGCATAATCGTAAAGGAAAGGAATACGCCGGAGGGTCCAACTTATCACACGGCCTAAGGCACGATTCGTAATGAGAAGAATGGAAACCAATCCTAAATGTCCTATAGCCTCCGACATAGATGTGGTGCACAACACACCGATAATCAAGACTCTACTAGACACGGTTCAGACACTTTCCGAGGATTAATCGCCCGATACCACTTTTGTCACGACCAACCTGCCCGTGATCGTGTCTTACCCGCACCCTAGTGATACAACATCGAGAAAATCAGCGGAAATAAAACATAAACATGTAACAAGAGATTTGATAAAATAAACAAAGTAACAAAAACAAATTGCTCTCAGATATATACATAAAAACCCGAACAGCTTATCCTTTTACAAACTCGCCACAACAAGATTACATGCACTCTAAGAAAGTGATAATAACTATGACGGACAGGCCCCGCCATACCTCAATGTACAAGAACTCTGCTGCACTGGGTAACATACCAAAAGATAAGCCTCCAAGAAACGGCTTCCTAACACGCCGAATCGTGATCTCATGAGCGAGGATCCACAACCGATGTACTTCTACCGCAGATGAACGCACTTCGGGCGAGGTCAAGATAACAGTACCAAGTATGTGAAATCAGAAATATCAGAATGAAATCATAATAGTTTATATAAAGGAGACATGTATGATAACCAAACTACGCTCACAACATAAAAGCGCATGTCAAGTCGTGGACTCACGCCTCAAGTCATCCTCACGCCCGTGGAACTCCTTCCTCACCGCCTAGCCTAGGTACAAATCGTGGAATATGTGTCCCGCCATCCTACGGACTCAGAAAGAATCATGTAGAATACGTGTCCCGCCCATCCCACGGGACTCGGTGAAGAATCGATGAATACGTGTCCCGCCCATCTCACGGACTCGGTGAAGAATCGATGGAATACGCGGTCCCGCCCATCCTACGGGACTCGCGAAGAATTAGATGAAATACGTGTCCCGCCCATCTCACGGGACTCGGTGAAGAATCGGGATGGAATACGTGTCCCGCCCATCCTACGGGACTCGGTGAAGAATCGATGAAATACGTGTCCCTACCATCTCATAGGACTCCAGTAGCATAGAAATACAACACTTGCACAACAAAGGCTATCACCACAAGCATAGGCAAGTTACACACAACTCAAGGTTATTTTATGCCAAAGTCCGTGTTCTCGACCCAAAGTATTACGTACGTTAAATTCTTTTTAAAAGATCCATTTCTTTTATAAAGGTCACCCGATACCCGTAGTATTAAAATAGAGTGACTCACATTTTTAGGTAAACCAAAACACTTTCCTTTTCAACATCAAGTAACAACATTCTTTCCATAAGTTCAAGTTTGCCTAATTTCAAGTACTTAAGTCTCTTATTTTAGAAAGGTTTCAGAGTTCATAGTCTTAATCACTTAAGAATATAATTTCTTTTAAACAATTTGAGAAACATATGCCTTATATGTGAGTAGGTTACTCTTGTTCAAAATCAATCTTATTAAAGCAACATGATCTAGAAATGTAATATCATTTTGTCTCATCTTAGCTTCTACGCAGACGAGGTTTCATCGTTTTAATAATACTTAATTAGTCAAAACATTTCCCTTTATTAACGCTGCAGGGTTTGTCGATACTCATTCCGATTTCAAATCAAGAAACATTATTCCTTTAAAACTAAGTACTCATTACTCACGAACGAGGTTTCACACAAAATTCATATTAATTCATTTAAGTCAAGTCTCTTCTCTTTAAGATCAAGTCTCTTAACTTCAAAATTAATAAACCATTCTTTTTATCTTCTTAAGTCGTTATACCTAACTTCCCATAAAGCTAGTATAACTCTTAAGCTTTTAAAACCAAGCATTACTCTTCTTTCAAACAGTTTCTTAATTCTTGGAATACTTCAAGATTCTTATTATTCAGCTTAAGTCAAAAGACATTGCCGCACAACCACGCTCGCTTAACACACGACGCCTACCGTACTATATATATATATATTCTTTAAAATATCATGCTCAAGAGGATAGGAAGAATCACATACCTCGCGACGATTATCGACTATCGCAAAACGCTCCACGGCTATAACCCTAGCCTTGTCCACCTTTTAAGTAGACATGCCACTGCAGAACATTCAACCTATAAAGGTTATACCACTATCAAAGTCTAGACTACTCTGTAGAATATTCTAAGCGAGGTTCTCTATTCTACTAAAATCTAGCAAAGACTTCCTACCCAAGCTACACAAGTTCATCAGAAATACAATTCTATGTAAGTACCTCAATCTTCTTCTTTAATATTCTTCTCGATGTGATCTCGCTTAATTCTCTTCAGAATATCCTTCTATGAATCTTATATTCATTTATATACTACTACGATGTAATTCCCAATTACAATATAAAGACAAGAGTATTTACCTCGATAAGCCCAAAATTATCCAAGTTTAAAGTCGATCCCGAGCAAGGTTTAGCTCCTACTCGTGCTCTCCAACCCGCTCCAAACAACCCTTAGAAGTTCTAACTAACTTCTACGTAAATACTTCAACCAACTATGAAGATTTCCTTAGGGTTTCAAGTAGGCTAAAGGAAAGTATAGTAGTATTTTTCTGCTTTTCAGATAGAGGGTACTTGGAAATACTGGTTTGGGCTAGAGTATTTTGGCATTACAACAATACTTGGAGAAGTATTTCTCAACCAAGGGTAGTATTTCGACTAGAACAACTAGAGTGGGGTATTTCTGGCCAAGTATCTCTCAGCGGGAGGACTTGGACGAAACTACACTAAGGAGGAGAGGATTTTTAGACTTGAAATGTCTAAGTGTGGATGAAGAAGTTCATCAACTAAGGGGGTATTTATAGGCCAACCAATGGCCAAGATTAAGACAAGTTGGTAGGCAAGTTGTAAGGTCAAGATTTGGACAAGTGTGTGGGTCCCACCTTATCAATCTACCACACAAATATCCAACCTAATCCTCGACCAAGGAAAAGGCAAGAAAATGCCCTAAGTTTCGTTCATACGAGGTGACAAGTGTCACCTCTCGTTGGTCAAAATATTTCGTCTCTCGGAAAAATCCGCAAAATAATAAATGATATAGTAATTTTCCCTTCGCAGTTTGTAAACGCTTCGCCTAAAATGATTCTTTTCGTGTTGTATAAAATTTTCGGTCCTTTCCTAAGTTAAGGCTTAAACTTTTATACGCACGCCTCACGCATACATACTCGTGAAATACGGTATAACAAATGGTGGATCCGACGACCATGTCCTGCTCTCCGGCCGCACTGATGTGCTCCTATCGATCTACGACTCAAGGCATCGACCTACGCCGCTTTCCCGGATGGTATGTAATATCAACATCATAATCTTTCAACAACTCTAACCACCGCTCGCCGCAAGTTCAGCTCCTCTGCCTCAAGATATACCGCGCTTCGTGGTCCTGTATAAATATCCACACAACCCCATACAAATAATGTCTCCAAATCTTCAAGGTATGAATAATCGCGCCAACTCTAAGTCGCG
The DNA here is from genome assembly GCA_029844215.1 of Przewalskia tangutica. Classification (NCBI taxonomy): domain Eukaryota; kingdom Viridiplantae; phylum Streptophyta; class Magnoliopsida; order Solanales; family Solanaceae; genus Przewalskia; species Przewalskia tangutica. The sequence continues at coordinate 107,190,975 of CM056720.1, read as the reverse complement.
GTAGGTAATTCTCTCATGCTTCCAGAATCGCTGGAAGCATAGGCTATAACCTTGCCGTGCCGCATCAAAACACACCCAGCCCGATACCCGAGGCATCACAATAAATCACGCATCGCCTAACTCTCCTAAGAGTAAGAACTGGAGCCGTAGTCAACCTTTCCTTCAAGAATCGGAAACCCTTCTCGTAAGCCTTCGCCCACCGGAACTTGGTTGCCTTCGAGTCACTCTAGTCAACGGCTGAAATCAAAGCAACCGCTTCCACAAACCTACGATAATAACTCGCCAATTTCTAAGAAATCGCGCACTTGGCCGGAGTAGGTCTCGCCAAGACTTGATCGCTTCAATCTTTGCCGTATCCACCAATACCATCGCCCCAATAATGTGCCCTGTGAATGCCATCGAGGCCAACCAAAACTCACACTTGGAGAACTGGCGACAATCACCGGCCCGAGGACCCTAAGCACCGCCTCGCCGATTCGCATGCCCCGCTTTGACGCTAATAAACCAGATGTCATCAATGAATACTATCACAAATGTATCCAAAATGGCTTGAACACCCGTTCATGAAATCCATAAATACCGCTGAGCGCTGTCAAACCGAATGACATAACCTCAACTCATAGCCCATACCGGTCCCGACGCTTTGGGATATCTACCTCTCGAACTTCGCACTGATGATAACTGCACTACGTGTCTATCTTGAGAAACACTCGCACTCGCAGAATCGTCAAAAATCATTAATCCCGGGAGGTACTTATTCTTGATGGTTACCTTATTCACCGCCTGTAATCAACACACATACGCAGGCCCCATCCTTCTTCTTCACAAAACCGGCGCCCCTGGAGAAACACTAGGTCTGATAAAACCTTTTTCCAAATCTTTCAAATGGTCCTTCACTCCTCAACTCGGCAGTGCCATCCTCGTATGGCGAATAGAAATAGGTCGAAGTGTCCGCAACGTATCAATACAAAACTCAATCTCCTCATGTGAGGGATACCCAAGATCGTGCGGGAACACATCCGAAACTCCCTAACCACGTGCATCGATCAAGGGCCGGGAACTCACTCTATATCGAATACCCGAACCAAATGATAGATGTAATTCTTTCCGCACCATCTTCCCGCCTGAGGTAAGAAATAAACCTACCCTCACGGCCGTGTTGCCCTTCCACTCGATGACTAGCTCGCCAGAACCGGAACCTGACTAACCTCGTCTCTACAATCAACGTTGGCATAACAAGAAGCCAACCACCATACCTATAATGACATCAAAATCGTCATCTCCAACTCTATCAAGTCTGCAAGGTCTCGACGATCAGAATAAACACCGCACAACCTCTCAGACACCCGCCGCCTAACAAGATCAATCACCATCGCGTAGCTACCTCAAAAGGCTCTATCGACACCGCTCTATCCCGATTCTACCCGCACAAGAGGGGACACATAGGACAAGGTAGAACTCGATCTATCAAAGCATATACGTCGCAAAGATGAAATCAATAATGTACTGCGACGACGCCGGGAGGCCTCCCGATCCCGGGTTAATACAGAATAAATGCGGTTATGTGTACCGCTAGAATCGAACTACCACCAAGACCTCTCGCCGCCTCGCCGTCCGCGGAACACCGCTCCGGGGCGCATAACCACGTAAGAGGAAGACTCAAAGAATCGATCCTATCTGGCCGCACTGCACCACCCATGCCGCCTCGCCTGACAGCCTCTTCTTCAAATGGCCCACCGCCACAAGAGTAATAAGCTCCCGAAGGAACACGACACTGCTTTCGTGAGATCTACCGTGATCGAGCACACCGACGTAGTGGTCTCGACGCGACGCGCCTCGCCGAAACCCTCGTCTCCGGAGCCCGACCTTCTCGAATGACTCGCCGATCGCACCTCCCGCCGTAAAAACCGGTAGCGAGCACTCAGGCCGCTGAAATGTGGACCTAGTCCGCCGCCGGTGTTGTCCGCTCGAAACCGCCCCGAGACCAGGCCGCCCTGCCTCGCTGGCCGGTGTCAAGCCGATCCTCCTCTCTATGTCCTCTATCCTCACGCATAGGCTCGCATCCTCGCTATATCCATACTGGCCGAAGAGCCACACCAAGCATGCAGAATCATATGACGGTTCAGCCCCATCACATAACGATGAACTATGTCCGCCATGTCAACTACAATGGCGTGCGTGATGCTCGTCAAAGAGTCAACCTGTGTCAGATTTCCGATAGTCCTCCCATTCTCGCCTCAAGATCAAGAATCTATCTACGCCGGCTCTCTCATCTCGTGAGGC